>CM032155.1:15223931-15347930 GCA_018901935.1 Pugionium cornutum
GTTGAGGTTGGTAATCTCTGCTGGTGGCAGTGGCGTTTGCTCTAGGGGTGTGAGAGGGTTGAAGCCGTAGACTACTTCAAAAGGGGTCTTCTTGGTTGCTGAGTGCACGGCTTGGTTGTATGCGAACTCTATGAATGGCAGGCACTCCACCCAAGTCTTGAGGTTCTTCCCTAGTGTAGTCCTGAGAAGAGTTGATAGTGTCCTGTTGACAACTTCAGTTTAGCCATCGGTTTGAGGATGGCAGGTGGTAGAGAAGAGTAGCTTCGTGCCTAGCTTCCTCCAAAGGGTCCTCCGGAAATGGCTGAGGAACTTGATGTCCCTGTCTGATACGATGGTCCTTGGCACTCCATGAAGCAATACTATCTCCTTGAAAAACAGCTCGGCTGTTTGCGTGGCATCATTGACATTGGCACACGGGATGAAGTGTGCCATATTGGAGAATCTGTCCACCACTACAAAGATTGCATCCTTGTGGTTGATCTTGGGCAAGCCTAGAACGAAGTCCATTGAGATGTCCACCCATGGATGTGTAGGTATGGGCAGTGGGAGATACAACCCGTGAGGTTGCACTCGGAACTTTGCCTTCTTGCAAGTGATGCATCTTGCACAATGAGCTTCTATTGTCCTCTTGATGTGTGGCCAGTAGAAGTGCTCCTTGACCACTGCTAGAGTCTTGTCAACACCAAAGTGGCCCATGAGTCCTCCTCCATGAGCTTCTCGGATGATAAGCTCCCTCAATGATCCTTATGGTATGCACAGCCTTCTCTCTCGGAACAAGAATCCCTCATGGATGTAAAACTTGCCATGACTCCCTGTGCCACACTCCTTGTAGCTCTCAACAAAGTCAGGATCATCCTTGTATAGGTCCTTGATGTGCTCGAATCCTAGGACCTTTGCCTCCATGGTTGATATCAAGGAAAACCTCCTTGATAGTGCATCGGCTACCACATTGTCTTTGCCCTTCTTGTACTTGATGATGTACGGGAAGGTTTCTATGAATTCCATCCACCTGGCATGTCTCCGCTTGAGATTGGTTTGCCCTCTGAGGTGTTTGAGAGTCTCAAGATCAGTGTTGATCACAAACTCCTTGGACAGCAAGTAATGCTGCCTTCTGGTGTACGCCCTAAGAACTTGGTTCATAAGGCGCATGAAGGTGCTTGGGGCATTAGTCAAGCCAAATGGCATGACTGTCCACTCGTAGAGCCCTTGCTTTGTCTTGAAAGCGGTCTTCCACTCATCACCTTCCTTCATTCTTACCTGGTGGTATCCACTTTTGAGGTCTATCTTGGAGAAGACCATGGCTCCACTCAGCTAATCTAGCATGTCATCCAGTCGTGGTATTGGATGCCTATACTTGACTGTGATGTTGTTGATTGCTCGGCAGTCCACGCACATGCGCCAAGTCCCATCCTTCTCTGGCACTAGTAGCACTGGTACAGCACATGGACTGAGGCTCTCTCGGACATATCCCTTCTCCAGGAGCTCCTTGACTTGCTTCTCAAGCTCCTTGGACTCCTCTGGACTCATCCGGTAGGCTGGCCGGTTGGGCAGGGCTGCTCCGGGCACTAGATCAATCTGGTGTTCTATGCCACGTAAAGGAGGCAAGCCTGCTGGTATCTCCTCTGGAAATACATCCTGGAACTTGTTGAGGAGAGTTGCTACTTCAGGACGTAGCTCTACCTGTCCCTGTTCTACACTCAAAACTTCTTTGAAAACCATTAGTAACATTTAATCCTTCGAGGCTAAAGCTCTCCGGACATGGCTGGGTTGAATAAGAAAATTAGACTTGATCAGTTTCTTTTCCTTACTCATTTGGAGTTGTAGCTCGTGTACTTGGGCAGGTGTAAGAGGAGCTAGCCTGACCTTTCTCTTGTCATGCACGAAGGTGTAGAGATTGGTTCTGCCATCATGCCTGGTCTCTTTGTCAAACTGCCATGGTCTTCCTAGCAGAAGATGGCCAGCTTGCATGGGCACCACGTCGCACGACTGGTCTTGGTACTTGCCCACACTGAATGGCACAGTGACTTGCTCATGAATCTTGAGCTCCACTTTGTCATCAAGCCATCTCAGTCTATGGTCGAGGATGCCGTGTCCTCTCTAGACCTAGCTTATCAACCATATACGCACTAGCGTTAGTGCAATAACCACCATCTATGATGAGGTTACATACCTTTCCCTTGACGGTTCAGCGGCTGTGGAAGATGTTCTCCCTTTGGATGGTCTCTGAAGGATCCACCATTGCACTGAGGATCGTCTAGTGACCAGCACTTCCCCACATCAGGGTACTCAATGTCACCATATTCTCCTTCTGGCTCATAGTCCTCTTCATCTTGGGACTCATATTCTCCTGCCTCCGTAATCAGCATGACTCGGTTGTTTGGGCACTCCCTTGAGATGTGTCCACGTCCCCTGTACTTGAAACAAGTTATGTCACGTGATCTTTGAGGGTTAGAAGACTTACCAGGCTCTCTCTGGTCACGGGTGGGTTCAGGAGGCTTGCTCTTGAACCTTGACTCGATCTCTATGCCTTTGCCTTTGTCCACTGTCTTAGGCATGATGCTTGGTGCCCAAGGTGTCCTAGGCTTGCTGCGGATGTCTTGGCTCTTACGTTTGATGTGCTGTTCAGCTTGCACAGATAGGTGGAACAAGTCCTTGAAGTCGTTGTAGATTTGCCTTTCCACCTTGCAGCTGATCCTTTCTTGGTGTCCATCCAAGTGCCATCAATGCTTCTTCATCATCATTGAGCTCCAATCTGTTCCTTAACTTCGAACTCTTCATAGTACTCCTCTACTGATCTGGTACCCTGCTTAAGAGTCAACGCGTTGCAAATCCCTATGAAAGTAAGGTGGAACAAACCTTTGCATGAGGTCTTTCATCGACCCATGAGTCTCTGGTCTCATTCTCTTCCTCCTTCTGTCAGATACCTCACGATCCCACCAGATGAGGGCATTGTCCGTGAGTTGTGCTACTGCCATTGAGACTCTCCTAGGTCCTGGTTGGTTTTAGTGATCAAAGATATGATCCATTCTTCTTTCCCAATCTAGGTAAGCCTCGGGGTCTACTTTTCCTGCAAAACTAGGAGGAGTTAGCTTAACATCAAGATGATTTACCCGGTTGTAGGTGTGTTCATCTCCATCCTCATGATGTCTAGTAGGCATTCTTGGTCTCTGGTGAAGACCATATGGCTCAAAGCCATCATCTTCTGCCTCTGGTTGCCGTGGAGGTCCTCTCGGCCTATGGTGATAGTTATGAGGTTGCGTGTCCTCATCTCCATCTGGCTGGGTTTCCTCCTGTTCGTGTCGTGTCCTAAGGTACTCAGGACCCTCAGGACAGTCTTGCTCAGCTCTCACGTGCCTTATGGCCTGGAATCTTACTGGTCTCTCCACGTGCTCCAACCTCTCGCCTATGGATGCGAGTTGTGTTTGGAGTGTGGTGAACATGGCCATCATGGCTTCAGCTGCGTCTCTATTCTCTTCTCCCATGGTGTGCTACAAAGAAAGAAGACAATTAGGGTGCTCCTAAATTATTAGGAGAGTTTTCTTTTTATATGGGGTTTGAAAAAAATGCAAAAAGGAAAAATCCTAAGGAAAGGAAATTCGACTACAAGAAAAAGGAAACTTCCTAGACAACTTGTTCTAGCTGTCCAATTCGAAATATCTTGGGTATTTTCCTATTCTCTTTTCTTTCCTTTTTCTTTTCTTTTCTTTTCTTTTTAATTTAACCTAAAATTAATGGAAATATGAATTAAACAAAAAGGAAAACGTGAATGGCAATGCAAAAGTGAATCTAAACCCTAGTGATACACGTAGGAGGCTAGATGCACTTGGTTTGGAGTTTGATGTTGTTTTTTTTTTTGATTTTTCTTGAATGCGACTTAAACTAATGCAACAACTAAAAACAAGACAAGCAAAAGGATAGAAACAACCTGGTTTAGGAGCTTTAAGCTCTGATACCAAAATGATACAAGCCTTAATTCAAGGATGTATGCGCATGGGCTGTTTGTAGAAGATTAGGTGAGAAACTCAACCTTAGGCTTCTGGATGGGGGTTTTCTGGTTGGTAAAAGATGGAAGGGTGAAGTGAACCACACGAGGGTGATGAACCTCGTGATAAATCACAAACTTAGAGCTAGGAGGGCTGGTCTCAACTAGGTTCTAAGCGCACAAGTCTCTCTTGAGAGAAAGCTCGTAGGGAAAAGTTCTACTTTATTAATAATCAAAAAGGTTGTCGAACTACAATGCTGGAAGGAGCCTTATTAATATGCTCGACAGCTTGACCTTCTAGGGTCGACACAAATAAAGAAAAAGGAAAGTGCACAAAAGTGCACAAAAGGAAAAGATACAAAAGTGCATAACCGAAAAAGGACCTATTCCTAAAATGTTCTTGACTCAAAAATGTAAAGCAACTAGATCCTACCCTGCAAAACAGAAAGAGGCATATATTCGAATGTAAACTTACCTTAACTCACCTCACGGCCAAGAAATGGAAGGTGGCCGTCCTTGTGGCATGCACGCGCCTTGCTCCTAGTCTTTGACTTGGAGTAGGGTTACAAATCTGTGGGCCTTGACCTCTCTTGCCACTAAAGCCCAAGTCTCTGATGTCCCTTGTGTTGTTGAGAAGCTATTGGACTCTTCCTTGTGTTTTTGGCCCATTGTCCTTAGTCGATCTTCTTCTAGAAGCTTGTTGACCCATAGGCTGAATTTGTGGAAGAGCGCCCTTGATCTGCTTCTTGTCATTGCTCCTTGAGGTACCACTGGTGTTGAGACTTCCTCTAAGTGCATGCCCTGGAGCTGGTAGCTCATTTGGTCCGAGTCCTCTTGTGTAGAAGTGGAAGTGCGCGTGTACTCGGCTGGATCGGCTGTACCAGCTGGATTGTGCGCGGTACTGGGCGGAATGACTTCAGGACCAGCCAAGTTGATCCCGGAGTCGGCGGTGTCATCAGGGGGACCGGCGGTGTCATTCACGTCCCCACCAAGTGTGCCGGAAGCTTGGGCCTCTCCGCCGGCGATGTTGACCGGTCTGGTCCTATAGGTCGAGGGTCTGGCGGTACTGTCTGGTCCAGCAGGCGCGCCAGATGGTCCTGCTGTCTCGGGCAAGCTTCCTGGTCGGCCAGTCTGGTCTCCTGGCTGGATGTACAACCTGATGTCCTCATCACTAAGGAGTTCCAAGCTAGCACCAAGAGGAGATGGACCATTCAGAGTGCTGGATAGGATCAACAGCAACGCCTACCGGATCGAGCTCCCAGGTGAGTTTAATGTGTCCAACACGTTCAACGTAACTGACTTAGCCCCTTTCCATGCAGATGAACCATTTTTGAGGTCAAAACCTACTGAAGAGGGAGGGGATGATGGGGACATCAGGTCGTATGGCCGACCAGGAGACCAGACTGGCCGACCAGGAAGCTTGCCCGAGACAGCCGTGCCATTTGGCACGTCTGCCAGCCCAAGCGGTACCGCCGGACCCTCGACCAACAGGACCGGACCGATCAGCATTGCCGGCGGAGAGGTCCAAACCTCCGGAAAAATTGGCGGCAACGTGGATGACACCGCTGGTCCCCCCTGGTGATGCTGCTGACTCCGGGATCAACTTGGCCAGTCCCAAAGGCATTCCGGCCAGCACCTCGCACAGTCCAGCCGGTACAGCCGATCCAGCCGAGTACACGGGCATTTAAGCATCTACACAAGGAGACTTGGACAAGATAAGCTACCAGCTTCAGGACATGCATCTAGAGGAAGTCTCTACATCAGTGGTACCACCAGGAGCAATGACAAGGAGCAGATCAAGAGCACTCTTGATGAGGTCGTATGTCCAGCCAGGAGACCAGACTGGCTGACCAGGAAGCTTGCCCAAGACAGCCGGGCCATTTGGCACGTCTGCCGGCCCAAGTGGTACCACCGGACCCTCGACCAATAGGACCAGACCGATCAGCATTGCCGGCGGAGAGGCCCAAGTTTCCGGCACACTTGGTGGCGACGTGGATGACACCGCCGGTCTCCTTGGTGACGCCGCCGACTCCAGGATCAACTTGGCCGGTCCTGAAGGCATTCCGGCCAGTACCTCGGACAGTCCAGCCGGTACAGCCGATCCAGCCGAGCACACGAGCATTTCAACTTCAACACAAGGAAACTCGGACCAGATAAGCTACCAGCTTTAGGACATGCATCTAGAGGAAGTATCCACACCTGTAGTGCCACCAGGAGCAATGACAAGGAGCAGATCAAGAGCACTCTTCAACAAGTTCAGCTTATGGGTCGACAAGCTCCTAGAGGAAGATCGACTAAGGACAATGGGCCAGAAGTGCAAAGAAGAGTCCAAAGGCTTCTCAACAATGCAAGGGACTTCAGAGACTTGGGCTTTAGTGGCAAGAGAGGTCAGGGCCCAAAGATTCCTAACCCTACTCTAAGTCGAAGACTAGG
Organism: Pugionium cornutum; assembly: GCA_018901935.1. Lineage (NCBI taxonomy): Eukaryota > Viridiplantae > Streptophyta > Magnoliopsida > Brassicales > Brassicaceae > Pugionium > Pugionium cornutum. The sequence goes on from CM032155.1 coordinate 15,230,347, forward strand.
AGCAAGGCGCGTGCATGCCACAAGGACGGCCACCTTCCATTTCTTGGCCGTGAGGTAAGTAAGGTAAGTTTTCAATATGAATCTTTGCCTCTTTCTGTTTTGCAGGGTAGGATCTAGAATATTTACATTTCTTTAGTTAAAGACATTTTAGGAATAGGTCCTTTTTTGGTTATGCACTTTTGTATATTTTCCATTTGTGCACTTTTGTAAACTTTCCTTTTCTTTATTTGAGTCGACCCTAGAAGGTCAAGCTGTCAACCATATTAATAAGCCTCCTTCCAGCATTGTAGTTCGACAACCTTTTTGATATTAATAAAGTGCAAATTTTCTCTTTACAAGTTTTTCTCTCAAAGAAGCTTGTGCGCTTACAACCTAGTTGAGACCAGCCCTCCTAGCTCTAAGTTTGTGATTTATCACGAGGTTCATCACCCCTCGTGTGGTTCACTTCACCCTTCCATCGAATACCAACCCAAAACCCCTATCCAGGAAGTCTAAGGTCGAGTTTCTCACCTAAACTTCTCCAAGTAGCCCACGCGCATATAAGCCTTGAATCGAGGCTTGTATCTTTTCGGTATCAGAGCTTAAAGCTCCTAAACCAGGTTGTTTCTATCCTTTAAATTTTTTTGTTTCTTGTTATTGCATTAGTTTAAGTTTCATTCAAAAAAATCAAAAAATAACATCTAAGTTCATACCGAGTGCATCTAGTTCCTACGTGCATCACTAGGTTCTAGAATCATTCTTGCATTACAATTTTGACTTTCCTTTTTGTTAGAACCATATTTCCATTAAATTTAAGTTAAATTAAAAAGAAAAGAAAAAGAAAATAGGCAAATTAGCAAAAGGATTCGAATTGGACAGCTAGCAATAGTTGTCAAGAAAGTTTCCTTTTTGTTCAAATATTCATATTTTCGAATTTTCCATTTCTCAGATTTTTTTCCTTTTTGCAATTTTTTTCGAATCCCTTATAAAAGAAAACCCTCCTAATAATTTAGGAGCAGCATAATTTGTCTTCCTTCTTTGTAGTATGCAATGGCAGAAGTAAATAGAGAAGCAACCGAAGCCATGATGACCATGTTCACCACCCTCCAAACACAACTCGCATCAATAGGCGAGAGGTTGGAGCGCGTGGAGAGGCCTGTGAGATTCCAGGCCATAAGGCACGTGAGAGCTGAGCAAGACCGTCCTGAGGGTCCTGAGAACCTTAGGACACGGCATGAACAGGAGGAGCCCCAGCCAGATGGAGATGAGGACACACAACCTCATAACTATCACCATAGGCCGAGAGGACCTCCACGGCAACCAAACGCAGAAGATGATGGCTTCGAGCCATATGGTCTTCACCAGATACCAAGGATGCCTCCTAGACATCATGAGGATGGAAATGAACACGCCTACAACCGGGTAACTCATCCTGATGTTAAGCTAACTCCTCCAAGTTTTGCAGGAAAAGTAGACCACGAGGCTTACCTAGATTGGGAGAGAAGAATGGATCATATCTTTGATCATTACAACCAACCAGGGCCTAGGAGAGTCTCAATGGCAGTAGCAAAACTCGCGGACAATGCCCTCATCTGGTGGGATCGTCAGGTATCTAACAGAAGGAGGAAAAGAATGAGGCCCATAGACTCATGGGTCGACATGAAGGATGTCATGCGACAAAGGTTTGTTCCACCTTACTTTCATAGGGAGTTGCAACGTCGTTTTCGTACTCTTAAGCAGGGTACCAGATCAGTAGAGGAGTACTATGAAGAGTTCAAGAAGCTAAGGAACAGACTGGAGCTCAATGATGATGAAGAAGCATTGATGGCACAATTCTTGGATGGACTTCAAGAGAGAATCAGCCGCAAGGTGGAAAGGCGAATCTACAATGACTTCAAAGACTTGTTCCACCTATCTGTCCAGGCTGAGTGATGAGGACATCAGGTCGTACATCCAGCCAGGAGACCAGACTGGCCGACCAGGAAGCTTGCCCGAGACAGCAGGACCATCTGGCACGTCTGCCGGACCAGGCAGTACCGCCGGACCCTCGACCTATAGGACCAGACCGGTCAGCATCGCCGGCGGAGAGACCCAAGCTTCCGGCACACTTGGTGGGGACGTGGATGACACCGCCGGTCCCTCTGGTGACCCACTCCGGGATCAACTTGGCGGCCCTGAAGGCATTCCGGCCAGTACCTCGTAAATTCCAGCCGGTACAGCCGATCCAGCCGAGTACACGCGCATTTCCACTTCTACACAAGACGACTCGGACCAAATGAGCTACCAGCTCCAGGACATGCACCTAGAGAAGTATCTACACCAGTGGTACCTCAAGGAGCAATGACAAGAAGCAGATCAAGGGCACTCTTCCACAAATTCAGCTTATGGGTCGACAAGCTCCTAGAGGAAGAGCAGCTAAGGACAATGGGCCAGAAGAGCAAATTAGAGTCCAAAGGCTTCTCAACAACACAAGGAACATCAGAGACTTGGGCTTTAGTGGCAAGAGAGGTCAGGGCCCAAAGATATTTAACCCTACTCCAAGTCGAAGACTAGGAGCAAGGCGCGTGCATGCCACAAGGACGGCCACCTTCCATTTCTTGGCCGTGAGGTGAGTTAAGGTAAGTTTACATTCGAATATATGCCTCTTTCTGTTTTGCAGGGTAGGATCTAGTTGCTTTACATTTTTGAGTCAAGAACATTTTAGGAATAGGTCCTTTTTCGGTTATGCACTTTTGTATCTTTTCCTTTTATGCACTTTTGTAAACTTTCCTTTTCTTTGTTTGTCGACCTAGAAGGTCAAGCTGTCGAGCATATTAATAAGGCTCCTTCCAGCATGTAGTTCGACAACCTTTTGATTATTAATAAAGTAGAACTTTTCCCAAGTTCTCTCAAGAGAATCTTGCTTAGAACCTAGTTGAGACCAGCCCTCCTAGCTCTAAGTTTGTGATTTATCACGAGGTTCATCACCTCGTGTGGTTCACTTCACCCTTCCATCGTTTACCAACCAACTATCCAAGCCTAAGGTTGAGTTTCTCTAATCTTCAAACAGCCCAGCATCAGAATCAAGGCTTGTCATTTTGGTATCAGAGCTTAAAGCTCCTAAACCAGGTTGTTTCTATCCTTTTGCTTGTCTTGTTTTTAGTTCTTGCATTAGTTTAAGTCGCATTCAAGAAAAATCAAAAAAAAACAACATCAAACTCCAAACCGAGTGCATCTAGCCTCCTACGTGTATCACTAGGGTTTAGATTCACTTTTTGCATTGCATTCACGTTTTCCTTTTTGTTTAAGTCATATTTCCTTTATTTTTAAGTCTAATTAAAAAGAAAAGAAAAAGAAAATAGAAAAGATACTAAAGAATTCGAATTGGACAGCTAGCACAAGTTGTCTAGGAAGTTTCCTTTTTTTTCGAATTTCCTTTCCTTAGGATTTTCCTTTTGCATTTTTTTCAAATCCCATATAAAAAGAAACTCTCCTAATAATTTAGGAGCACCCTAATTATCTTCTTTGTTTGTAGCACACCATGGGAGAAGAGAATAGAGACGCAGCTGAAGCCATGATGGCCATATTCACCACACTCCAAACACAACTCGCATCCATAGGCGAGAGGTTGGAGCGCGTGGAGAGACCAGTAAGATTCCAGGCCATAAGGCACGTGAGAGCTGAGCAAGACCGTCCTGAGGGTCCTGACCTTAGGACCACGAACAGGAGGAACCCCAGCCAGATGGAGATGAGGACCATGACCTCATAACTATCACCATAGGCCGAGAGGACCTCCACAACAGAGGCAGAAGATGATGGCTTTGAGCCATATGGTCTTCACCAGAGACCAAGAATGCCTCCTAGACGTCATGAGGATGGAGATGAACACACCTATAACCGGGTAATTCATCCTGATGTTAAACTAACTCCTCAACTTTTGCAGGAAAAGTAGACCCGAGGCTTACCTAGATTGGGAAGCTGGATCATATCTTTGATCACTACAACCAACCAGGACCTAGGACAGTCTCAATGGCAGTAGCACAACTCACGGACAATGCCCTCATCTGGTGGGATCGTGAGGTATCTGACAGAAGGAGGAAGAGAATGAGGCCCGTAGACTCATGGGTCGACATGAAAGACCTCATGCGACAAAGGTATGTTCCACCTTACTTTCATAGGGATTTGCAACGACGTTTTCGTACTCTTAAGCAGGGTACCAGATCAGTAGAGGAGTACTATGAAGAGTTCGAGAGGTTAAGGAACAGATTGGAGCTCAATGATGATGAAGAAGCATTGATGGCGCAATTCTTGGATGGACTCCAAGAAAGGATCAGCTGCAAGGTGGAAAGGCAAATCTACAACGACTTCAAGGACTTGTTCCACCTATCTGTGCAAGCTGAACAGCACATCAAACGTAAGAGCCAAGACATCTGCAGCAAGCCTAAGACACCTTGGACACCAAGCAACATGCCTAAGACTGTGGACAAAGGCAAAAGCGTAGAGATCGAGTCAAGGTTCAAGAGCAAGCCTCCTGAACCCACCCGTGACCAGAGAGCCTGGTAAGTCTTCTAACCCTCAAAGATCACGTGACATAACTTGTTTCAAGTGCAGGGGACGTGGACACATCTCAAGGAGTGCCCAAACAACGAGTCATGCTGATTCGGAGGCAGGAGAATATGAGTCCCAAGATGAAGAGGAATATGAACCAGAAGGAGAATATGGTGACATTGAGTACCCTGATGTGGGGAAGTGCTGGTCACTAGGCGTATCCTCAGTGCAATGGTGGATCCTTCAGAGACCATCCAAAGGAGAACATCTTCCACAGCCGTTGCACCATCAAGGGAAAGGTATGTAACCTCATCATAGATGGTGGTTCTTGCACTAACGTTGCTAGTGCGTATATGGTTGATAAGCTAGGTCTAGAGAGGACACGGCATCCTCGACCATATAGACTGAGATGGCTTGATGACAAAGTGGAGCTCAAGATTCATGAGCAAGTCACTGTGCCATTCAGTGTGGGCAAGTACCAAGACCAGGTCGTAATGCGACGTGGTGCCCATGCAAGCTGGCCATCTTCTACTAGGAAGACCATGGCAGTTTGACAAAGAGACCAGGCATGATGGCAGAACCAATCTCTACACCTTCGTGCATGACAAGAGAAAGGTCAGCCTAGCTCCTCTTACACCTGCCCAAGTACATGAGCTACAACTCCAAATGAGTAAGGAAAAGAAACTTGTCAAGTCTAACTTTCTTATTCAACCTAGTCATGTCCGGAGAGCTTTAGCCTCGAAGGACTTAATGTTACTAATGGTTTTCAAGGAAGTGTTGAGTATAGAACAGGGACAGGTAGAGCTACCTCATGAAGTAGCAACACTCCTCAACAAATTCCAGGATGTATTTCCAGAGGAGATACCAGCAGGCTTGCCTCCTTTACGTGGCATAGAACACCAGATTGATCTAGTGCCCGGAGCAGCCCTGCCCAACCGGCCAGCCTACCGGATGAGTCCAGAGGAGTCCAAGGAGCTTGAGAAGCAAGTCAAGGAGCTCCTGGAGAAAGGATATGTTCGAGAGAGCCTCAGTCCATGTGCTGTACCAGTGCTACTAGTGCCCAAGAAGGATGGAACTTGGCGCATGTGTGTGGACTGCCGAGCCATCAACAACATCACAGTCAAGTATAGGCATCCAATACCACGACTGGATGACATGCTAGATGAGCTGAGTGGAGCCACGATCTTCTCCAAGATAGACCTCAAAGTGGATACCACCAGGTAAGAATGAAGGAAGGTGATGAGTGGAAAACCGCTTTCAAGACAAAGCAAGGACTCTACGAGTGGACAGTCATGCCATTTGGCTTGACTAATGCCCCAAGCACCTTCATGCGCCTTATGAACCAAGTTCTTAGGGCGTACATCAGTAAGTTCGTAGTAGTTTATTTTGATGACATACTTGTTTATAGTAAGTGCCTACTGGAACACCTAACACATCTTGAGATGGTCCTTAAAACCCTTCGACAAGAAGAGCTTTATGCCAATCTCAAGAAGTGCACCTTTTGTACTGATAAGCTTGTCTTTTTAGGTTTTGTTGTGAGTTCACAGGGCCTACAGGTTGATGAGAGAAGATTCGAGCCATACAAGAATGGCCAACACCAGGAAACATCAGCCAAGTAAGGAGCTTCCACGGACTGGCCAGCTTCTATAGGAGATTCGTGCCCAACTTCAGCAGTATTGCCTCACCACTGACGGCAGTAGTGAAGAAGAACGTGGGATTCAGCTGGGGAGAAGCTCAGGAGAAGGCATTCAGGCCTTGAAGGACAGCCTTACACACGCACCAGTGCTAGTCCTTCCCGACTTCAACAAGACGTTTGAAGTGGAGTGTGATGCCTCTGGAATAGGCATAGGAGCAGTGCTAACCCAAGGAGGGAGACCAGTGGCATACTTCAGTGAGAAGCTAGGTGGTGCCTCACTGAACTACCCCACTTATGACAAGGAGCTCTATGCCCTTGTCCGAGCATTGGAGACTTGGCAGCATTACTTGCTGTCCAAGGAGTTTGTGATCCACACTGATCACGAGACTCTCAAACACCTCAGAGGGCAAACCAATCTCAAGAGGAGACATGCCAGGTGGATGGAGTTCATAGAGACCTTCCGTACATCATCAAGTACAAGAAGGGCAAAGACAATGTGGTAGCCGATGCACTATCAAGGAGGTTTGCCTTGATATCAACCATGGAGGCAAAGGTCCTAGGATTCGAGCACATCAAGGATCTATACAAGGATGATCCTGACCTTGCTGAGAGCTACAAGGAGTGTAGCACAGGGAGTCATGGCAAATTCTACATCCATGAGGGATTCTTGTTCCGAGAAAGAAGGCTGTGCATACCACAAGGATCACTAAGGGAGCTTATCATCCGAGAAGCTCATGGAGGAGGACTCATGGGCCACTTTGGTGTCGACAAGACTCTAGCAGTGGTCAAGGAGCACTTCTACTGGCCACACATCAAGAGGACAGTAGAAGCACATTGTGCAAGATGCATCACTTGCAAGAAGGCAAAGTCCCGAGTGCAACCTCACGGGTTGTATCTCCCACTGCCCATACCAACACATCCATGGGTGGACATCTCGATGGATTTTGTTCTAGGTCTGCCCAAGATCAACCACAAAGATGCAATCTTTGTAGTGGTGGACAGATTCTCCAAGATGGCACATTTCATCCCATGTGCCAATGTCAATGATGCCACACAAACAGCTGAGCTGTTCTTCAGGGAGATAGTACGGCTTCATGGAGTGCCAAGGACCATCGTATCAGACAGGGACACCAAGTTCCTCAGCCATTTCTGGAGGACCCTTTGGAGAAAGCTAGGCACGAAGCTACTCTTCTCAACCACTTGCCATCCTCAAACCGATGGCCAAACTGAAGTTGTCAACAGGACACTATCAACTCTTCTCAGAACTACACTAGGGAAGAACCTAAAGACTTGGGTGGAGTGCCTGCCATTCATTGAGTTCGCCTACAACCGAGCCGTGCACTCAGCAACCAAGAAGACACCATTTGAAGTGGTATACGGCTTCAACCCTCTCACCCCATTGGAGCAAACACCACTGCCACCAGCTGAGATGACCAACCTCAACGGAGCATCCAAAGCAGAGTTCATAAGGAGGTTACACCAGAAGGTAGCAGAGAACTTGGAGAAGAGGACCGGACAGTACGTGACTCATGCCAACAAAGGAAGAAAGGAGGTGATCTTTCAACCAGGCGATTGGGTGTGGCTACACCTCGGCAGAGAGGTTCCCAAACCTAAGGAGTTCCAAGCTAGCACCAAGAGGAGATGGACCATTCAGAGTGCTCGAGAGGATCAACAACAACGCCTACCGGATCGAGCTGCCAGGTGAGTTTAATGTGTCCAATACGTTCAATGTTACTGACTTGGCCCCTTTCCATGCAGATGACCAGTTTGAGGACAAAACCTACTGAAGAGGAGGGAATGATGAGGACATCAGGTCGTACATCCAGCCAGGAGACCAGACTAAAGACAGCAGGTGCCTCGGCTAGTCAACATCGAGGAGAGGCCCAAGCTTGCACACTTGGGGGGACTTGGATGACCCCGTGGCCCGGCATCACCCGACCAGGACATCAGACACCAGGAAGCTTGCCCGAGACAGCAGGACCATGACAGTGACCTATAGGACCAGACCGGTCAACATCCAAGCTTCCGCACACTTGGTGGGGACATGACATCCGCGGGATCAACTTGGCGGTCCTGAAGTCATTCCGGCCAGTACACAATCCAGCCAGCCATCCAGCCGTACACGCACACTTCCACTTCTACACAAGAGGACTCGGACCAAATGAGCTACCAGCTCCAGGACATGCACTTAGAGGAAGTATCTACACCAGTGGTACCTCCAGGAGCAATGACAAGAAGCAGATCAAGAGCACTCTTCCACAAATTCAGCTTATGGGTCGACAAGCTTCTAGAGGAAGAGCAGCTAAGGACAATGGGCCAGAAGAGCAAATTAGAGTCCAAAGGCTTCTCAACAACACAAGGAACATCAGAGACTTGGGCTTTAGTGGCAAGAGAGGTCAGGGCCCAAAGATATTTAACCCTACTCCAAGTCGAAGACTAGGAGCAAGCGTGCATGCCACAAGGACGGCCACCTTCCATTTCTTGGCCGTGAGGTGAGTTAAGGTAAGTTTACATTCGAATATATGCCTCTTTCTGTTTTGCAGGGTAGGATCTAGTTGCTTTACATTTTGAGTCAAGAACATTTTAGGAATAGGTCCTTTTCGGTTATACACTTTTGTATCTTTTCCTTTTGTGCACTTTTGTAAACTTTCCTTTTCTTATTTGAGTCGACCCTAGAAGGTCAAGCTGTCGAGCATATTAATAAGGCTCCTTCCAGCATTGTAGTTCGACAACCTTTTGATTATTAATAAAGTAGAACTTTTTCCTACAAGTTTCTCTCTAAGAATCTTGTGCGCTTAGAACCTAGTTGAGACCAGCCCTCCTAGCTCTAAGTTTGTGATTTATCACGAGGTTCATCACCCTCGTGTGGTTCACTTCACCCTTCCATCGTTTACCAACCAGAAAACCCCTATCCAGAAGCCTAAGGTTGAGTTTCTCACCTAATCTTCTACAAACAGCCCACGCCACATCCTTGAATCAAGGCTTGTATCATTTTGCTATCAGCTCAAAGCATGCCTAGAAAGGTTGTTTCTATCCCTTTTGTTTTGTTTTGTTGCTGAAAGTAGTGCATTCAAGAAAAATCAACAAAATAATCAAACTCCAAACCAGTGCATTAGCCAATCAAGTTTAGATTCACAACATTGCATCAAACGACTTTGGGTTTAATTCATATTTCCAAATTTTAACCCAATTAAAAGAAAAGAAAGAAAAAGAAAATCATAAAAGAATTCAAATTGAACAGCTGACAAGTTGTCATAAGTTTCCTTTTCTCAGATTTCCTTCCTTTTTCCTCAGCTTTTTTTCTTCCCATATAAAGAGAAACTCTCCTAATAATTTGGAGCTGAATTATCTTCTTTCTTTGCAGCACACATGGGAGAAAGAATCAAGAAAGTGAAGCCATGATGGTTTGACCACCGACTCAAACCAACTCGATCCTTGGAGAGAGGTTGAGCGTGTGGAGAACCAGTAAGATTCCAGGCCATAAGGCACATGGAGCTGAGCAAACCTTCCGAGGTTCGAGTACCTTAGGACACTTGGCAGAACAGGAGGAACCCCAGCCAGATGGAGAAGGACACCAACCTCAAACTATCACCTAGGCCGAGAGGACCTCCACGGCAACCAGAGGCAGGAGATGGCTTTGACCATAGGTCTTCCCAGAGGACCAAGAATGCCTCCTAGAATCAGAGGATGGAGATGAACACACCTAAACCGGGCATCATCCTGATGTTAAACTAACTCCTCCAACTTTTGAGGAAAAGTAGACCCTAGGCTTACCTAGATTGGGAGAAGGAATGGATCATATCTTTGATCACTACAACCAACCAGGCCTAGGAGATCTCAATTGGCAGTAGCACAACTCACGGACAATGCCCTCATTGTGGGATCGTGAGGTATCTGACAGAAGGAGGAAGAGAATGAGCCCAGACTCATGGGTGACATGAAAGACCTCATGACAAAGGATGTTCCACCTTACTTTCATAGGGATTTGCAGCACGGACTCTTAAGCAGGGTACCAGATCAGTAGGAGTACTATGAAGAGTTCAGGTTAAGGAACAGATTGGAGCTCAATGATGATGAAGAAGCATTGATGGCACAATTCTTGGATGGACTCAAGAAAGGATCAGCTGCAAGGTGGAAAGGCAAATCTACAACGACTTCAAGGACTTGTTCCACCTATCTGTGCAAGCTGAACAGCACATCAAAGGTAAGAGCCAAGACATCCGCAGCAAGCCTAAGACACCTTGGGCACCAAGCAACATGCCTAAGACAGTGGACAAAGGCAAAAGTAGAGATCGAGTCAAGGTTCAAGAGCAAGCCTCCTGAACCCACCCGTGACCAGAGAGAGCCTGGTAAGTCTTCTAACCCTCAAAGATCACGTGACATAACTTGTTTCAAGTGCAGGGGACGTGGACACATCTCAAGGAGTGCCCAAACAACCGAGTCATGCTGATTACGGAGGCAGGAGAATATGAGTCCCAAGATGAAGAGGACTATGAACCAGAAGGAGAATATGGTGACATTGAGTACCCTGATGTGGGGAAGTGCTGGTCACTAGTATCCTCAGTGCAATGGTGGATCCTTCAGAGACCATCCAAAGGGAGAACATCTTCCACAGCCGTTGCACCATCAAGGGAAAGGTATGTAACCTCATCATAGATGGTGGTTCTTGCACTAACGTTGCTAGTGCGTATATGGTTGATAAGCTAGGTCTAGAAGGACACGGCATCCTCGACCATATAGACTGAGATGGCTTGATGACAAAGTGGAGCTCAAGATTCATGAGCAAGTCACTGTGCCATTCAGTGTGGGCAAGTACCAAGACCAGGTCGTGCGACGTGGTGCCCATGCAAGCTGGCCATCTTCTCTAGGAAGACCATGGCAGTTTGACAAAGAGACCAGGCATGATGGCAGAACCAATCTCTACACCTTCGTGCATGACAAGAGAAAGGTCAGCCTAGCTCCTCTTACACCTGCCCAAGTACATGAGCTACAACTCCAAATGAGTAAGGAAAAGAAACTTGTCAAGTCTAACTTTCTTATTCAACCTAATGTCCGGAGAGCTTTAGCCTCGAAGGACTTAATGTTACTAATGGTTTTCAAGGAAGTTTGAGTATAGAACAGGGACAGGTAGAGCTACCTCTGAAAGCAACACTCCTCAAAATTCCAGGATGTATTTCCAGAGGAGATACCAGCAGGCTTGCCTCCTTTACGTGGCATAGAACACCAGATTGATCTAGTGCCGGAGCAGCCCTGCCCAACCGGCCAGCTACGGATGAGTCCAGAGGAGTCCAAGGAGCTTGAGAACAAAAGAGCTCCTGGAGAAAGGATATGTTCAGAGAGCCTCAGTCCATGTGCTGTACCAGTGCTACTAGTGCCCAAGAAGGATGGGACTTGGCATGTGGACTGCCGAGCAATCAACATCACAGTCAAGTATAGGCATCCAATACCGACTGGATGACATGCTAGATGAGCTGAGTGGAGCCACGGTCTTCCAAATAGACCTCAGTGGATACTACCAGGTAAGAATGAAGAAGGTGATGAGTGGAAGACTGCTTTCAAGACTAAGCAAGGGCTTCATGAGTGGAATCATGCTTGCTTTATAATGCCCCAACATTCTTCGAGCCAATATGTGTCTTCTATAGTACAGCAGTATATGCAGTAGTAACGTTTCAGCTGGGGAGAAGCAGGCATTCTTGCAGGTCTTGACTCTTCTCCATTATTACTTGCTGTCCAAGGATCATGGATCAAGTTGTGATATAATTCGATCTATACTCACACCTCAGGATAGGCCAAGTTACTGGCCACACATAACTTTGCAGTGCCATGGGTAGCATCTCCTAGTCAAGAACAAAGATGCAATTGTAGTGAACAAATGGCTCAATGATAGCAATCTGGTTGGGTTAATGTGAAAATGAGATGTTCATAAGGAGGTTAGGCTTATGTGACTCATGCAGGTGGAGTTCCTGACCAAGAGGAGATGGACCATTCAGAGTGCTGATCAACAAACGGAAGGTGAGTTTAATGTGTGTTCAATGTTAATTTCCATGTGATGACCAGTTTTGAATGGGAATGATGAGGACATCAGGTCACATCCAGCCAGGAGACCAGACTCAGGAAGCTTGCCGAGACAGCAGGACCATCAGATTGCAACAATGAACAAGCCCACTTGGTGGGGCGAATGACACTGATTGGATCAACTTGTGTTCCCCAGTACCACAATCCAGGGTACAGGCCATTTCCACTTTCAAAGACTCGGACCAAATGAGCTACCAGCTCCAGGACATGACTTAGAGGAAGATTTGGTACCTCAGGAGCAATGACAGAAGCAGATCAAGTGCACTCTTCCACAAATTCAGCTTATGGGTGACAAGCTAAGGAAGGAAGGAGCAGAAGAGCAGGGCCCAAGAGCTTCTCAACAGGCTTCAGGAACAGGACACATCTTTTGGCATTTAGACTTGGGGTCAATGGAAAGAGAGGTAGGGAAGAGAAGCAAGGCGTCTCTGCCACAAGACCACCTTCCATTTCTTGGCCTGAGTTAAGGTAAGCTTCATATATGCCTCTTTCTGTTTTGCAGGGTAGGATCTAGTTGCTTTACATTTTGAGTCAAGAACATTTTAGGAATAGGTCCTTTTGTTATACACTTTTGTATTTTCCTTTGTGCACTTTTGTAAACTTTCCTTTTCTTATTTGAGTCGACAGAAGGTCAAGCTGTCGAGCATATTAATAAGGCTCCTTCCAGCATTAGTTCGACAACCTTTTGATTATTAATAAAGTAGAACTTTTCACAAGTTTTCTCTCAGAATCTTGGCTTAGAACCTAGTTGAGACCAGCCCTCTAGCTCTAAGTTTGATTTATCACGAGGTTCATCACCTCGTGTGGGTATCCAAAGATTGAGATCACCTTCTTCCATCGCTTGATACCAACCAGACTCAAACCCCTGTTCATGCATTGAATGGATCTTCCTTTTTTGGTTAGAGTGTCTTCTCACAATCAAACAACTTCTCTGACAAACAGCTATACTCCCTTGAATCCTTCCTTGTTGGCCATCATACTAGCTGGGGTGTCTTCTTGTTTTCTGCCAGCTCGGTTGTAACTCTAAGAATGGATTCAAAGCAACATCAAACTTGAACTTTATTTAGACTTGCTGACACTGGTGTATCAACTAACATTTTTCCATACAGTCGATTCACGACACCTTGCCAGCTGACATCGCAGTGGTACCAAGGAGCAATAATAGACATGGGTGACAAGCTCCTTATAAAATTCCAAGGTATCTTGGGCTTTAGTTGGCAAGATCTTCTCCACAAGGATTCATTCTCAAGTCCATGAATATCAATTGAAAATTTCAAGCTATTAATAGGCTCCTTCAGCACAACCATTAATTGAAGTTTTCTCTCAAGAACTCTGCTGAAGTTTGTGATTTATCACGAGGTTCATCAGACTGATTTAAGGGAGTTTCTCACCTAAACTTCTGCTTGAATCAAGGCTTGTATCTTCAGGTTGATCCTTTAACTTGCATTAGTTTAAGTTTGAAAATAACATTGAGTCTACGTGTCACGAGATTTTGCATTGATTCCTTTTTGAATATTTCTTTTAAGTATTCATTCCACTAAGTTGGAAACAAACATTCAAAAGGCGAGTTGAGACTTTCTTTGTGGCTGAAGATGGCCTGTGAGATTCCAGGCCATAAGGCACGTGAGCTGAGCAAGACCGTCCTGAGGGTCCTGAGCACCTTAGGACACGCACGAACAGGAGGACCCCAGCAGATGGAGATGAGGACACAACCTCATAACTATCACCATAGGCCAGAGGACCTCCACAACCAGAGGCAGAAGATGATGGCTTGAGCCATATCACCAGAGACCAAAATGCCTCCTAGACATCATGAGGATGGAGATGAACAGCCTATAACCGGGTAACTCATCCTGATGTTGCTAACTCCTCCAAGTTTTGCAGGAAAAGTAGACCCATTACCTGATTGGGAGAGAAGAATGGATCATATCTTTGATCATTACAACCAACCAGGGCCTAGGAGAGTCTCAATGGCAGTGCAGAAATCCCTCATCTGGTGGGATCGTGAGGTATCTGAGAAGGAGGAAAAGAATGAGGCAAGACTCATGTACATGAAAGACCTCATGACAAAGGTTTGTTCCACCTTACTTCATAGAGATTGCAACGTTTTTACTCTTAAGCAGGGTACCAGATCAGTAGAGGAGTACTATGAGAGTTGAAGCTAAGGAACAGATTGGAGCTCAATGATGATGAAGAAGCATTGATGGCACATTCTTGGATGGACTCAAGAAAGAATCAGAAGGTGGAAGGCACAATGACTTCACTTGTTTATCTGTTTCAGAGCCAAGACATTTAAGTCATAACTAGAGATGTCAAGGTTCCAAGCCTCCTGCTGAGAAGATCACACATCAAGTTATCTCAAAGTGCCCAAACAACACACAGTCCCAAGATGAGGTGAACCTATGGTGACAAGTACCCTACACGCATCCTCCAATGGTGGGAGACCATCCAAAGGGAGAACATCTTCAATCCCTCATGGTGGTTCTTGCACTAACCTAGTGCATATATGGTTGATTTCAAGGCAGACCTCTATCTCGAGTCACGGACAAGCAAGATCCTTCATGAGTTGATACAAGCCTTGATTCAAGGATGTATGCGTGGGCTGTTTGTAGAAGATTAGGTGAGAAACTCAACCTTAGGCTTCTGGATAGGGGTTTTCTGGTTGGTAAACGATGGAAGGGTGAAGTGAACCACACGAGGGTGATGAACCTCGTGATAAATCACAAACTTAGAGCTAGGAGGGCTGGTCTCAACTAGGTTCTAAGCGCACAAGATCTCTTGAGAGAAAACTTGGGAAAAAGTTCTACTTTATTAATAATCAAAAGGTTGTCGAACTACAATGCTGGAAGGAGCCTTATTAATATGCTCGACAGCTTGACCTTCTAGGGTCGACTCAAATAAGAAAAGGAAAGTTTACAAAAGTGCACAAAAGGAAAAGATACAAAAGTGTATAACCGAAAAAGGACCTATTCCTAAAATGTTCTTGACTCAAAAATGTAAAGCAACTAGATCCTACCCTGCAAAACAGAAAGAGGCATATATTCGAATGTAAACTTACCTTAACTCACCTCACGGCCAAGAAATGGAAGGTGGCCGTCCTTGTGGCATGCACGCCTTGCTCCTAGTCTTGACTTGGAGTAGGGTTAAATATCTTTGGGCCCTGACCTCTCTTGCCACTAAAGCCCAAGTCTCTGATGTTCCTTGTGTTGTTGAGAAGCCTTTGGACTCTAATTTGCTCTTCTGGCCCATTGTCCTTAGCTGCTCTTCCTCTAGAAGCTTGTCGACCCATAAGCTGAATTTGTGGAAGAGTGCTCTTGATCTGCTTCTTGTCATTGCTCCTGGAGGTACCACTGGTGTAGATACTTCCTCTAAGTGCATGTCCTGGAGCTGGTAGCTCATTTGGTCCGAGTCCTCTTGTGTAGAAGTGGAAGTGTGCGTGTACTCGGCTGGATGGCTGTACCGCTGGATTGTGCGGTACTGGCGGAATGACTTCAGGACCGCCAAGTTGATCCCAGTCGGCGGTGTCATCAGGGGACCGGCGGTGTCATTCACGTCCCCACCAAGTGTGCGGAAGCTTGGGCCTCTCCCGGCGATGTTGACCGGTCTGGTCCTATAGGTCGAGGTCGGCGGTACTGTCTGGTCCGGCAGCGCCAGATGGTCCTGCTGTCTCGGGCAAGCTTCCTGGTCGGCCAGTCTGGTCTCCTGGCTGGATGTACGACCTGATGTCCTCATCATTCCCTCCCTCTTCAGTAGGTTTTGTCCTCAAAACTGGATCATCTGCATGGAAAGGGGCCAAGTCAGTAACATTGAGCGTATTGGACACATTAAACTCACCTGGGCTCGATCCGGTGGCGTTGTTGTTGATCCTCTCGAGCACTCTGAATGGTCCATCTCCTCTTGGTGCTAGCTTGGAACTCCTTAGGTTTGGGAACCCTCCTGGGTGTAGCCACACCCAATCGCCTGGTTGAAAGATCACCTCCTTTCTTCCTTTGTTGGCATGAGTCACGTACTGTCCGGTCCTCTTCTCCAAGTTCTCTGCTACCTTCTGGTGTAACCTCCTTATGAACTCTGCTTTGGATGCTCCGTTGAGGTTGGTCATCTCAGCTGGTGGCAGTGGTGTTTGCTCCAATGGGGTGAGAGGGTTGAAGCCGTATACCACTTCAAATGGTGTCTTCTTGGTTGCTGAGTGCACGGCTCGGTTGTAGCGAACTCAATGAATGGCAGGCACTCCACCCAAGTCTTTAGGTTCTTCCCTAGTGTAGTTCTGAGAAGAGTTGATAGTGTCCTGTTGACAACTTCAGTTTGGCCATCGGTTTGAGGATGGCAAGTGGTTGAGAAGAGTAGCTTCGTGCCTAGCTTTCTCCAAAGGGTCCTCCAGAAATGGCTGAGGAACTTGGTGTCCCTATCTGATACGATGGTCCTTGGCACTCCATGAAGCCGTACTATCTCCCTGAAGAACAGCTCAGCTGTTTGTGTGGCATCATTGACATTGGCACATGGGATGAAATGTGCCATCTTGGAGAATCTGTCCACCACTACAAAGATTGCATCTTTGTGGTTGATCTTAGGCAGACCTAGAACAAAATCCATCGAGATGTCCACCCATGGATGTGTTGGTATGGGCAGTGGGAGATACAACCCGTGAGGTTGCACTCGGGACTTTGCCTTCTTGCAAGTGATGCATCTTGCACAATGTGCTTCTACTGTCCTCTTGATGTGTGGCCAGTAGAAGTGCTCCTTGACCACTGCTAGAGTCTTGTCGACACCAAAGTGGCCCATGAGTCCTCCTCCATGAGCTTCTCGGATGATAAGCTCCCTTAGTGATCCTTGTGGTATGCACAGCCTTCTTTCTCGGAACAAGAATCCCTCATGGATGTAGAATTTGCCATGACTCCCTGTGCTACACTCCTTGTAGCTCTCAGCAAGGTCAGGATCATCCTTGTATAGATCCTTGATGTGCTCGAATCCTAGGACCTTTGCCTCCATGGTTGATATCAAGGCAAACCTCCTTGATAGTGCATCGGCTACCACATTGTCTTTGCCCTTCTTGTACTTGATGATGTACGGAAGGTCTCTATGAACTCCATCCACCTGGCATGTCTCCTCTTGAGATTGGTTTGCCCTCTGAGGTGTTTGAGAGTCTCGTGATCAGTGTGGATCACAAACTCCTTGGACAGCAAGTAATGCTGCCAAGTCTCCAATGCTCGGACAAGGGCATAGAGCTCCTTGTCATAAGTGGGGTAGTTCAGTGAGGCACCACCTAGCTTCTCACTGAAGTATGCCACTGGTCTCCCTCCTTGGGTTAGCACTGCTCCTATGCCTATTCCAGAGGCATCACACTCCACTTCAAACGTCTTGTTGAAGTCGGGAAGGACTAGCACTGGTGCGTGTGTAAGGCTGTCCTTCAAGGCCTGGAATGCCTTCTCCTGAGCTTCTCCCCAGCTGAATCCCACGTTCTTCTTCACTACTGCCGTCAGTGGTGAGGCAATACTGCTGAAGTTGGGCACGAATCTCCTATAGAAGCTGGCCAGTCCGTGGAAGCTCCTTACTTGGCTGATGTTTCCTGGTGTTGGCCATTCTTGTATGGCTCGAATCTTCTCTTCATCAACCTGTAGGCCCTGTGAACTCACAACAAAACCTAAAAGACAAGCTTATCAGTACAAAAGGTGCACTTCTTGAGATTGGCATAAAGCTCTTCTTGTCGAAGGGTTTTAAGGACCATCTCAAGATGTGTGAGGTGTTCCGTAGGCACTTACTATAAACAAGTATGTCATCAAAATAAACTACAAACTTACTGATGTACGCCCTAAGAACTTGGTTCATAAGGCATGAAGGTGCTTGGGGCATTAGTCAAGCCAAATGGCATGACTGTCCACTCGTAGAGCCCTTGCTTTGTCTTGAAAGCAGTCTTCCACTCATCACCTTCCTTCATTCTTACCTGGTGGTATCCACTTTTGAGGTCTATCTTGAGAAGACCGTGGCTCCACTCAGCTCATCTAGCATGTCATCCAGTCGTGGTATTGGATGCCTATACTTGACTGTGATGTTGTTGATTGCTCGGCAGTCCACACATGCGCCAAGTCCCATCCTTCTTGGGCACTAGTAGCACTGGTACAGCACATGGACTGAGGCTCTCTCGAACATATCCTTTCTCCAGGAGCTCCTTGACTTGCTTCTCAAGCTCCTTGGACTCCTCTGGACTCATCCGGTAGGCTGGCCGGTTGGGCAGGGCTGCTCCGGGCACTAGATCAATCTGGTGTTCTATGCCACGTAAAGGAGGCAAGCCTGCTGGTATCTCCTCTGGAAATACATCCTGGAATTTGTTGAGGAGTGTTGCTACTTCATGAGGTAGCTCTACCTGTCCCTGTTCTATACTCAACACTTCCTTGAAAACCATTAGTAACATTAAGTCCTTGAGGCTAAAGCTCTCCGGACATGACTAGGTTGAATAAGAAAGTTAGACTTGACAAGTTTCTTTTCCTTACTCATTTGGAGTTGTAGCTCATGTACTTGGGCAGGTGTAAGAGGAGCTAGGCTGACCTTTCTCTTGTCATGCACGAAGGTGTAGAGATTGGTTCTGCCATCATGCCTGGTCTCTTTGTCAAACTGCCATGGTCTTCCTAGTAGAAGATGGCCAGCTTGCATGGGCACCACGTCGCACGACCTGGTCTTGGTACTTGCCCACACTGAATGGCACAGTGACTTGCTCATGAATCTTGAGCTCCACTTTGTCATCAAGCCATCTCAGTCTATATGGTCGAGGATGCCGTGTCCTCTCTAGACCTAGCTTATCAACCATATACGCACTAGCAACGTTAGTGCAAGAACCACCATCTATGATGAGGTTACATACCTTTCCCTTGATGGTGCAGCGGCTGTGGAAGATGTTCTCCCTTTGGATGGTCTCTGAAGGATCCACCATTGCACTGAGGATCGTCTAGTGACCAGCACTTCCCCACATCAGGGTACTCAATGTCACCATATTCTCCTTCTGGTTCATAGTCCTCTTCATCTTGGGACTCATATTCTCCTGCCTCCGTAATCAGCATGACTCGGTTGTTTGGGCACTCCTTGAGATGTGTCCACGTCCCCTACACTTGAAACAAGTTATGTCACGTGATCTTTGAGGGTTAGAAGACTTACCAGGCTCTCTCTGGTCACGGGTGGGTTCAGGAGGCTTGCTCTTGAACCTTGACTCGATCTCTACGCTTTTGCCTTTGTCCACTGTCTTAGGCATGTTGCTTGGTGCCCAAGGTGTCTTAGGCTTGCTGCGGATGTCTTGACTCTTACGTTTGATGTGCTGCTCAGCCTGGACAGATAGGTGGAACAAGTCTTTGAAGTCATTGTAGATTCGCCTTTCCACCTTGCGGCTGATTCTCTCTTGAAGTCCATCCAAGAATTGTGCCATCAATGCTTCTTCATCATCATTGAGCTCCAGTCTGTTCCTTAGCTTCTTGAACTCTTCATAGTACTCCTCTACTGATCTGGTACCCTGCTTAAGAGTACGAAAACGACGTTGCAAGTCTCTATGAAAGTAAGGTGGAACAAACCTTTGTCGCATGAGGTCTTTCATGTCGACCCATGAGTCTATGGGCCTCATTCTCTTCCTCCTTCTGTCAGATACCTCACGATCCCACCAGATGAGGGCATTGTCCGTGAGTTGTGCTACTGCCATTGAGACTCTCCTAGGTCCTGGTTGGTTGTAATGATCAAAGATATGATCCATTCTTCTCTCCCAATCTAGGTAAGCCTCGTGGTCTACTTTTCCTGCAAAACTTGGAGGAGTTAGCTTAACATCAGGATGAGTTACCCGGTTGTAGGCGTGTTCATTTCCATCCTCATGATGTCTAGGAGGCATCCTTGGTATCTGGTGAAGACCATATGGCTCGAAGCCATCATCTTCTGCGTTTGGTTGCCGTGGAGGTCCTCTCGGCCTATGGTGATAGTTATGAGGTTGCGTGTCCTCATCTCCATCTGGCTGGGGTTCCTCCTGTTCGTGCCGTGTCCTAAGGTACTCAGGACCCTCAGGACGATCTTGCTCAGCTCTCACGTGCCTTATGGCCTGGAATCTTACTGGTCTCTCCACGCTCCAACCTCTCGCCTATGGATGCGAGTTGTGTTTGGAGTGTGGTGAACATGGCCATCATGGCTTCAGCTGCGTCTCTATTCTCTTCTCCCATGTGTGCTACAAAGAAAGAAGACAATTAGGGTGCTCCTAAATTATTAGGAGAGTTTTTTTTATATGGTTTGAAAAAATGCAAAAGGAAAATTCTAAAGAAATTGAAAAAGGAAACTTCCTAGACAACTTGTGCTAGCTGTCCAATTCAATTCTTTTGTATTTTCTATTTTCTTTTTCTTTTTTTTTTAATTAACTTAAAATAAAGGAAATATGATTAAACAAAAGGAAAACGTGAATGCAATGCAAAAAATCTAAACCCTAGTGATACACGGAGGCTAGATGCACTCGGTTTGGAGTTTGATGTTATTTTTTGATTTTTCTTGAATGCGACTTAAACTAATGCAAGAACTAAAACAACAAGCAAAGGATAGAAACAACCTGGTTTAGGAGCTTTAAGCTCTGATACCAAAATGATACAAGCCTTGATTCAAGGATGTATGCGTGGGCTGTTTGTAGAAGATTAGGTGAGAAACTCAACCTTAGGCTTCTGGATAGGGGTTTTCTGGTTGGTAAACGATGGAAGGGTGAAGTGAACCACACGAGGGTGATGAACCTCGTGATAAATCACAAACTTAGAGCTAGGAGGGCTGGTCTCAACTAGGTTCTAAGCGCACAAGATTCTTGAGAGAAAACTGAAAAGTTCTACTTTATTAATAATCAAAAGGTTGTCGAACTACAATGCTGGAAGGAGCCTTATTAATATGCTCGACAGCTTGACCTTCTAGGTCGACTTAAAAAGGAAAGTTTACAAAAGTGCACAAAAGGAAAAGATACAAAAGTGAAGGACCTATTCCTAAAATGTTTTGACTCAAAATGTAAAGCTAGATCCTACCCTGCAAAACAGAAAGAGGCAATATTTGACCTCACGGCCAAGAAATGGAAGGTGGCCGTCCTTGTGGCATGCAGCTCCTAGTCTTGACTTGGAGTAGGGTTAAAATCTTTGGGCCTGACCTCTCTTGCCACTAAAGCCCAAGTCTCTGATGAGAAGCCTTTGGAAACAACCCATAAGCTTGAAGCTCCTCAAAGCTGGTAGTGGTCCGACAAAAAGAAACTTGTGTGCTTGTTGTGGAAATCTCACCTCCTGATAAATGGGTAAGGGGTCTTCCCTGCGGCGGAGCTGATAGAACCTAGAGCTGATGGGTCCTGGACTGTCGCTCGGCGGAGCTTGACCTTCTGCTTGCACCAAAAAGGATGGTCTAGTAAAGAGGTGCGGCCAAGGCATGGCCAGGACTAGATGCCACTAAAGCCCAAGTCTCTGATGTTGAGAAGGACTCGATTGGTGTCTTAAGCAAGGCCACTCTTGACCAAAGCCTAAGGTGTAAGTACTATCTGGGTACCCAGAATACAAAAACAGTCCTCTTGCTGAGTTGGGGTGTCAGTCGGCCTATGGCTTTAATCCCAAAGATGCAAAAGAATCTGAATTGTTGTGGACCGAGAACTCCGACCTCCATGAATTCACAAACCCTTCCCTCAGTCTTGGCTGCTAATCGTCTGTCGGCTGAACCTTGATCGACTCTTTACTGTCCCTCTGTCTAGCTGGTTGCTTGGAAGGTGGCAGCTCCTAGTCTTCCTCTTTGGGGTGCCACTAGTCTCTGATGTTCCTTGTGTTGTTGAGAAGACTCTAATGGCCCAACTCTTGGCTGGAAGATGATCTGCTTCTCACTGTACCACTGGTGTAGGTGCATGTCCTCTGGTAGCTCATTTGGTCCGAGTCCTCTGTAGCGCTGGCTACTTTTGCCTAATTGGGTGAAAACTGGAAGTATCAGAAAGCTTCCTGGTCGGCCAGTCTGGTCTCCTGGCACCTGATGCTTCAGTAGGTTTTGTCCTCAAAACTGGATCATCTGCATAGTCAGTAACATTGGTGGACACATTAAACTCACCTTCGATCCGGTGGCGTTGTTGTTGATCCTCTCGAGCACTCTGAATGGTCCATCTCCTCTTGGTGCTAGCTTGGAACTCCTTAGGTTTGGGAACCTCTCCTTGTAGATCGCCTGGTTGAAAGATCACCTCCTTTCTTCCCATGAGTCACGTACTGTGTCCTCTTCTCCAAGTCTGCTACCTTCTGGTGTAACCTCCTTATGAACTCTGCTTTGGATGCTCCGTTGAGGTTGGTCATCTCAGCTGGTCCTCAATGGGGTGAGAGGGTTGAGAGTGCGGCTCGGCACTCCACCCAAGTCTTTAGGTTCTTCCCTAGTGTTGTTCTGAGAAGAGTTGATAGTGTCCTGTTGACAACTTCAGTTTGGCCATCGGTTTGAGGATGGCAAGTGGTTGAGAAGAGTAGCGTGCCTAGTCCAAAGGGTCCTCCAGAAATGGCTGAGGAACTTGGTGTCCCTATCTGATACGATGGTCCTTGGCACTCCATGAAGCCGTACTATCTCCCTGAAGAACAGCTCAGCTGTTTGTGCATCATTGACATTGGCACATGGGATGAAGTGTGCCATCTTGGAGAATCTGTCCACCACTACAAAGATTGCATCTTTGTGGTTGATCTTGGGCAGACCTAGAACAAAATCCATTGAGATGTCCACCCATGGATGTGTTGGTATGGGCAGTGGGAGATACAACCCGTGAGGTTGCACTCGGGACTTTGCCTTCTTGCAAGTGATGCATCTTGCACAATGTGCTTCTACTGTCCTCTTGATGTGTGGCCAGTAGAAGTGCTCCTTGACCACTGCTAGAGTCTTGTCGACACCAAAGTGGCCCATGAGTCCTCCTCCATGAGCTTCTCGGATGATAAGCTCCCTTAGTGATCCTTGTGGTATGCACAGCCTTCTTTCTCGGAACAAGAATCCCTCATGGATGTAGAATTTGCCATGACTCCTGTGCTACACTCCTTGTAGCTCTCAGCAAGTCAGGATCATCCTTGTATAGATCCTTGATGTGCTCGAATCCTAGGACCTTTGCCTCCATGGTTGATATCAAGGCAAACCTCCTTGATAGTGCATCGGCTACCACATTGTCTTTGCCCTTCTTGTACTTGATGATGTCGGAAGGTCTCTATGAACTCCATCCACCTGGCATGTCTCCTCTTGAGATTGGTTTGCCCTCTGAGGTGTTTGAGAGTCTCGTGATCAGTGTGGATCACAAACTCCTTGGACAGCAAGTAATGCTGCCAAGTCTCCAATGCTCGGACAAGGGCATAAGCTCCTTGTCATAAGTGGGGTAGTTCAGTGAGGCACCACCTAGCTTCTCACTGAAGTATGCCACTGGTCTCCCTCCTTGGGTTAGCACTGCTCCTATGCCTATTCCAGAGGCATCACACTCCACTTCAAACGTCTTGTTGAAGTCGGGAAGGACTAGCACTGGTGCGTGTAAGGCTGTCCTTCAAGGCCTGGAATGCCTTCTCCTGAGCTTCTCCCCAGCTGAATCCCACGTTCTTCTTCACTACTGCCGTCAGTGGTGAGGCAATACTGCTGAAGTTGGGCACGAATCTCCTATAGAAGCTGGCCAGTCCGTGGAAGCTCCTTACTTGGCTGATGTTTCCTGGTGTTGGCCATTCTTGTATGGCTCGAATCTTCTCTTCATCAACCTGTAGGCCCTGTGAACTACAACAAAACCTAAAAAGACAAGTTTATCAGTACAAAGGTGCACTTCTTGAGATTGGCATAAAGCTCTTCTTGTCAAGGGTTTTAAGTACCATCTCAAGATGTGTGAGGTGTTCCGTAGGCACTTACTATAAACAAGTATGTCATCAAAGTAAACACTAAACTTACTGATGTACGCCCTAAGAACTTGGTTCATAAGGCGCATGAAGGTGCTTGGGGCATTAGTCAAGCCAAATGGCATGACTGTCCACTCGAGAGCCCTTGCTTTGTCTTGAAAGCAGTCTTCCACTCATCACCTTCCTTCATTCTTACCTGGTGGTATCCACTTTGAGGTCTATCTTGGAAGACCGTGGCTCCACTCAGCTCATCTAGCATGTCATCCAGTCGTGGTATTGGATGCCTATACTTGACTGTGATGTTGTTGATTGCTCGGCAGTCCACACATCGCCAAGTCCCATCCTTCTTGGGCACTAGTAGCACTGGTACAGCACATGGACTGAGGCTCTCTCGAACATATCCTTTCTCCAGGAGCTCCTTGACTTGCTTCTCAAGCTCCTTGGACTCCTCTGGACTCATCCGGTAGGCTGGCGGTTGGGCAGGGCTGCTCCGGGCACTAGATCAATCTGGTGTTCTATGCCACGTAAAGGAGGCAAGCCTGCTGGTATCTCCTCTGGAAATACATCCTGGAATTTGTTGAGGAGAGTTGCTACTTCATGAGGTAGCTCTACCTGTCCCTGTTCTATACTCAACACTTCCTTGAAAACCATTAGTAACATTAAGTCCTTGAGGCTAAAGCTCTCCGGACATGACTAGGTTGAATAAGAAAGTTAGACTTGACAAGTTTCTTTTCCTTACTCATTTGGAGTTGTAGCTCATGTACTTGGGCAGGTGTAAGAGGAGCTAGGCTGACCTTTCTCTTGTCATGCAAAGGTGTAGAGATTGGTTCTGCCATCATGCCTGGTCTCTTTGTCAAACTGCCATGGTCTTCCTAGTAGAAGATGGCCAGCTTGCATGGGCACCACGTCGCACGACCTGGTCTTGGTACTTGCCCACACTGAATGGCACAGTGACTTGCTCATGAATCTTGAGCTCCACTTTGTCATCAGCCATCTCAGTCTATATGGTCGAGGATGCCGTGTCCTCTCTAGACCTAGCTTATCAACCATATACGCACTAGCAACGTTAGTGCAAGAACCACCATCTATGATGAGGTTACATACCTTTCCTTGATGGTGCAACGGCTGTGGAAGATGTTCTCCTTTGGATGGTCTCTGAAGGATCCACCATTGCACTGAGGATCGTCTAGTGACCAGCACTTCCCCACATCAGGGTACTCAATGTCACCATATTCTCCTTCTGGTTCATAGTCCTCTTCATCTTGGGACTCATATTCTCCTGCCTCCGTAATCAGCATGACTCGGTTGTTTGGGCACTCCTTGAGATGTGTCCACGTCCTCACTTGAAACAAGTTATGTCACGTGATCTTTGAGGGTTAGAAGACTTACCAGGCTCTCTGGTCACGGGTGGGTTCAGGAGGCTTGCTCTTGAACCTTGACTCGATCTCTATGCTTTGCCTTTGTCCACTGTCTTAGGCATGTTGCTTGGTGCCCAAGGTGTCTTAGGCTTGCTGCGGATGTCTTGGCTCTTACGTTTGATGTGCTGTTCAGCTTGCACAGATAGGTGGAACAAGTCCTTGAAGTCGTTGTAGATTTGCCTTTCCACCTTGCAGCTGATCCTTTCTTGAGTCCATCCAAGAATTGTGCCATCAATGCTTCTTCATCATCATTGAGCTCCAATCTGTTCCTTAACCTCTCGAACTCTTCATAGTACTCCTCTACTGATCTGGTACCCTGCTTAAGAGTACAAAACGTGCAAATCCCTATGAAAGTAAGGTGGAACAAACCTTTGTCGCATGAGGTCTTTCATGTCGACCCATGAGTCTGGTCTCATTCTCTTCCTCCTTCTGTCAGATACCTCACGATCCCACCAGATGAGGGCATTGTCCGTGAGTTGTGCTACTGCCATTGAGACTCTCCTAGGTCCTGGTTGGTTGTAGTGATCAAAGATATGATCCATTCGCTTCTCCCAATCTAGGTAAGCCTCGGGGTCTACTTTTCCTGCAAAACTTGGAGGAGTTAGTTTAACATCAGGATGAATTACCCGGTTATAGGTGTGTTCATCTCCATCCTCATGACGTCTAGGAGGCATTCTTGGTCTCTGGTGAAGACCATATGGCTCAAAGCCATCATCTTCTGCCTCTGGTTGCCGTGGAGGTCCTCTCGGCCTATGGTGATAGTTATGAGGTTGCGTGTCCTCATCTCCATCTGGCTGGGGTTCCTCCTGTTGTGCCGTGTCCTACTCAGGACCCTCAGGACGTCTTGCTCAGCTCTCACGTGCCTTATGGCCTGGAATCTTACTGGTCTCTCCAGCTCCAACCTCTCGCCTATGGATGCGAGTTGTGTTTGGAGTGGTGAACATGGCCATCATGGCTTCAGCTGTCTCTATTTCTTCTCCCATGTGCTACAAAGAAAGAAGACAATTAGGGTGCTCCTAAATTATTAGGAGGTTTTCTTTTATAGGGTTTGAAAAATGCAAAAGGAAAAATCTAAAGAAAGGAAATTGAAAAAGGAAACTTCTGACAACTTGTGCTAGCTGTCCAATTCGAATTTTTAGTATTTTTCTATTTTCTTTTCTTTTCTTTTAATTTAACTTAAAAATAAAGGAAATATGATTTAAACAAAAAGGAAAACGTGAATGGCAATGCAAAAGTGAATCTAAACCCTAGTGATACACGTAGGAGGCTAGATGCACTTTTGAGTTTGATGTTTTTTTTTGATTTTTCTTGAATGCGACTTAAACTAATGCAAGAACTAAAAAAAACAAGCAAAGGATAGAAACAACCTGGTTTAGGAGCTTTAAGCTCTGATACCAAAATGATACAAGCCTTGATTCAAGGATGTATGCGTGGGCTGTTTGTAGAAGATTAGGTGAGAAACTCAACCTTAGGCTTCTGGATAGGGGTTTTCTGGTTGGTAAACGATGGAAGGGTGAAGTGAACCACACGAGGGTGATGAACCTCGTGATAAATCACAAACTTAGAGCTAGGAGGGCTGGTCTCAACTAGGTTCTAAGCGCACAAGATCTCTTGAGAGAAACCAGGGAAAAGTTCTACTTTATTAATAATCAAAAGGTTGTCGAACTACAATGCTGGAAGGAGCCTTATTAATATGCTCGACAGCTTGACCTTCTAGGGTCGACTCAAATAAAAAAGGAAAGTTTACAAAAGTGCACAAAAGGAAAAGATACAAAAGTGTATAACCTAAAAAGGACCTATTCCTAAAATGTTCTTGACTCAAAATGTAAAGCAACTAGATCCTACCCTGCAAAACAGAAAGAGGCATATATTCGAATGTAAACTTACCTTAACTCACCTCACGGCCAAGAAATGGAAGGTGGCCGTCCTTGTGGCATGCACGCCTTGCTCCTAGTCTTCGACTTGGAGTAGGGTTAAAATCTTTGGGCCCTGACCTCTCTTGCCACTAAAGCCCAAGTCTCTGATGTTCCTTGTGTTGTTGAGAAGCCTTTGGACTCTAATTTGCTCTTCTGGCCCATTGTCCTTAGCTCTTCCTCTAGAAGCTTGTACCCATAAGCTGAATTTGTGGAAGAGTGCCTTGATCTGCTTCTTGTCATTGCTCCTGGAGGTACCACTGGTGTAGATACTTCCTCTAGTGCATGTCCTGGAGCTGGTAGCTCATTTGGTCCGAGTCCTCTTGTGTAGAAGTGGAAGTGCGGCTGGATGGCTGTACCGGCTGGATTGTGGGTACTGGGATGACTTCAGGACCAAGTTGATCCGAGTCCAGGGGAGGTGTCATTCACGTCCCCACAAGTGTGCGGAAGCTTGGGCCTCTCCGGCGGGTCTGGTCCTTGGTCGAAAGGTGGCTCCTGTGATGTCTGTCCTGAAGAACAGCTCAGCTGTTTGTGGCATCATTGACATTGGCACATGGGAATGTGCCATCTTGGAGAATCTGTCACCACTACAAAGATTGCATCTTTGTGGTTGATCTTGGGCAGACCTAGAACAAAATCCATCGAGATGTCCACCCATGGATGTGTTGGTATGGGCAGGGAGATACAACCCGTGAGGTTGCACTGGACTTTGCCTTCTTGCAAGTGATGCATCTTGCACAATGTGCTTCTACTGTCCTCTTGATGTGTGGCCAGTAGAAGTGCTCCTTGACCACTGCTAGAGTCTTGTCGACACCAAAGTGGCCCATGAGTCCTCCTCCATGAGCTTCTCGGATGATAAGCTCCCTTAGTGATCCTTGTGGTATGCACAGCCTTCTTTCTCGGAACAAGAATCCTCATGGATGTAGAACTTGCCATGACTCCCTGTGCTACACTCCTTGTAGCTCTCAGCAAGTCAGGATCATCCTTGTATAGATCCTTGATGTGCTCGAATCCTAGGACCTTTGCCTCCATGGTTGATATCAAGGCAAACCTCCTTGATAGTGCATCGGCTACCACATTGTCTTTGCCCTTCTTGTACTTGATGATGTGGAAGGTCTCTATGAACTCCATCCACCTGGCATGTCTCCTCTTGAGATTGGTTTGCCCTCTGAGGTGTTTGAGAGTCTCGTGATCAGTGTGGATCACAAACTCCTTGGACAGCAAGTAATGCTGCCAAGTCTCCAATGCTCGGACAAGGGCATAGAGCTCCTTGTCATAAGTGGGGTAGTTCAGTGAGGCACCACCTAGCTTCTCACTGAAGTATGCCACTGGTCTCCCTCCTTGGGTTAGCACTGCTCCTATGCCTATTCCAGAGGCATCACACTCCACTTCAAACGTCTTGTTGAAGTCGGGAAGGACTAGCACTGGTGCATGTGTAAGGCTGTCCTTCAAGGCCTGGAATGCCTTCTCCTGAGCTTCTCCCCAGCTGAATCCCACGTTCTTCTTCACTACTGCCGTCAGTGGTGAGGCAATACTGCTGAAGTTGGGCACGAATCTCCTATAGAAGCTGGCCAGTCCGTGGAAGCTCCTTACTTGGCTGATGTTTCCTGGTGTTGGCCATTCTTGTATGGCTCGAATCTTCTCTTCATCAACCTGTAGGCCCTGTGAACTACAACAAAACCTAAAAGACAAGTTTATCAGTACAAAGATGCACTTCTTGAGATTGGCATAAAGCTCTTCTTGTCGAAGGGTTTTAAGTACCATCTCAAGATGTGTGAGGTGTTCCAGTAGGCACTTACTATAAACAAGTATGTCATCAAAGTAAACACACAAACTTACTGATGTACGCCCTAAGAACTTGGTTCATAAGGCATGAAGGTGCTTGGGGCATTAGTCAAGCCAAATGGCATGACTGTCCACTCAGAGCCCTTGCTTTGTCTTGAAAGCAGTCTTCCACTCATCACCTTCCTTCATTCTTACCTGGTGGTATCCACTTTGAGGTCTATCTTGGAGAAGACCGTGGCTCCACTCAGCTCATCTAGCATGTCATCCAGCCGTGGTATTGGATGCCTATACTTGACTGTGATGTTGTTGATTGCTCGGCAGTCCACACATCGCCAAGTCCCATCCTTCTTGGGCACTAGCACTGGTACAGCACATGGACTGAGGCTCTCTAACATATCCTTTCTCCAGGAGCTCCTTGACTTGCTTCTCAAGCTCCTTGACTCCTCTGGACTCATCCGGTAGGCTGGCCGGTTGGGCAGGGCTGCTCGGGCACTAGATCAATCTGGTGTTCTATGCCACGTAAAGGAGGCAAGCCTGCTGGTATCTCCTCTGGAAATACATCCTGGAATTTGTTGAGGAGTTGCTACTTCAGGAGGTAGCTCTACCTGTCCTGTTCTATACTCAACACTTCCTTGAAAACCATTAGTAACATTAAATCCTTCGAGGCTAAAGCTCTCCGGACATGACTGAATAAGAAAATTAGACTTAAGTTTCTTTTCCTTACTCATTTGGAGTTGTAGCTCATGTACTGGGCAGGTGTAAGAGGAGCTAGGCTGACCTTTCTCTTGTCATGCACGAAGGTGTAGAGATTGGTTCTGCCATCATGCCTGGTCTCTTTGTCAAACTGCCATGGTCTTCCTAGCAGAAGATGGCCAGCTTGCATGGGCACCACGTCGCACGACCTGGTCTTGGTACTTGCCCACACTGAATGGCACAGTGACTTGCTCATGGATCTTGAGCTCCACTTTGTCATCAAGCCATCTCAGTCTATATGGTCGAGGATGCCTTGTCTTCTAGACCTAGCTTATCAACCATATATGCACTAGCAACGTTAGTGCAAGAACCACCATCTATGATGAGGTTACATACCTTGCCCTTGATGGTGCAACGGCTGTGGAAGATGTTCTCCTTTGGATGGTCTCTGAAGGATCCACCATTGCACTGAGGATCGCCTAGTGACCAGCACTTCCCCACATCAGGGTACTCAATGTCACCATATTCTCCTTCTGGTTCATAGTCCTCTTCATCTTGGGACTCATATTCTCCTGCCTCCGTAATCAGCATGACTCGGTTGTTTGGGCACTCCTTGAGATGTGTCCACGTCCCCTACACTTGAAACAAGTGATGTCACGTGATCTTTGAGGGTTAGAAGACTTACCAGGCTCTCTCTGGTCACGGGTGGGTTCAGGAGGCTTGCTCTTGAACCTTGACTCGATCTCTATGCTCTTGCCTTTGTCCACTGTCTTAGGCATGTTGCTTGGTGCCCAAGGTGTCTTAGGCTTGCTGCGGATGTCTTGGCTCTTACGTTTGATGTGCTGTTCAGCTTGACAGATAGGTGGAACAAGTCTTTGAAGTCATTGTAGATTTGCCTTTCCACCTTGCAGCTGATCCTTTCTTGGAGTCCATCCAAGAATTGTGCCATCAATGCTTCTTCATCATCATTGAGCTCCAATCTGTTCCTTAACCTCTCGAACTCTTCATAGTACTCCTCTACTGATCTGGTACCCTGCTTAAGAGTACAAAAACGCAAATCCCTATGAAAGTAAGGTGGAACAAACCTTTGTCGCATGAGGTCTTTCATGTCACCCATGAGTCTACGGGTCTCATTCTCTTCCTCCTTCTGTCAGATACCTCACGATCCCACCAGATGAGGGCATTGTCCGTGAGTTGTGCTACTGCCATTGAGACTCTCCTAGGTCCTGGTTGGTTGTAGTGATCAAAGATATGATCCATTCGCTTCTCCCAATCTAGGTAAGCCTCGGGGTCTACTTTTCCTGCAAAAGTTGGAGGAGTTAGTTTAACATCAGGATGAATTACCCGGTTGTAGGTGTGTTCATCTCCATCCTCATGATGTCTAGGAGGCATTCTTGGTCTCTGGTGAAGACCATATGGCTCAAAGCCATCATCTTCTGCCTCTGGTTGCCGTGGAGGTCCTCTCGGCCTATGGTGATAGTTATGAGGTGTGTCCTCATCTCCATCTGGCTGGGGTTCCTCCTGTTCGTGCGTGTCCTAAGGTACTCAGGACCCTCAGGACGGTCTTGCTCAGCTCTCACGTGCCTTATGGCCTGAATCTCACGGTCTTCCACGCTCCAACCTCTCGCCTATGGATGCGAGTTGTGTTTGGAGTGTGGTGAACATGGCCATCATGGCTTCAGCTTCTCTATTTCTTCTCCCATGTGTGCTACAAAGAAAGAAGACAATTATGCTCCTAAATTATTAGGAGAGTTTTCTTTTTATAAAAAATGCAAAAGGAAAAATCTAAAGAAAGGAAATTGAAAAAAGGAAACTTCTGACAACTTGTGCTAGCTGTCCAATTTTTTTTTATTTTTTTCATTTTCTTTTTTTTTTTAATTTAACTTAAAATAAAGGAAATATGATTTAAACAAAAGGAAAACGAATGCAATGCAAAATGAATCTAAACCTAGTGATACACGAGGAGGCTAGATGCACTCGGTTTGGAGTTTGATGTTATTTTTTATTTTTCTTGAATGGACTTAAACTAATGCAAGAACTAGAAACAAAACAAGCAAAGGATAGAAACAACCTGGTTTAGGAGCTTTAAGCTCTGATACCAAAATGATACAAGCCTTGATTCAAGGATGTATGCGTGGGCTGTTTGAGAAGATTAGGTGAGAAACTCAACCTTAGGCTTCTGGATAGGGGTTTTCTGGTTGGTAAAGATGGAAGGGTGAAGTGAACCACAGAGGGTGATGAACCTCGTGATAAATCACAAACTTAGAGCTAGGAGGGCTGGTCTCAACTAGGTTCTAAGCCAAGTTCTTGAGAGAAAACTTGTGGAAAATTCTATCTTTATTAATATCAAAAGGTTGTCGAACTACAATGCTGGAAGGAGCCTTATTAATATGCTCGACAGCTTGACCTTCTAGGGTCGACTCAAAAAGAAAAGGAAAGTTTACAAAAGTGCACAAAAGGAAAAGATACAAAAGTGCATAATCAAAAAGGACCTATTCCTAAAATGTTCTTGACTCAAAATGTAAAGCAACTAGATCCTACCCTGCAAAACAGAAAGAGGCATATATTGAATGAAAACCTTAACTACCTCATGGCCAAGAAATGGAAGGTGGTCCTTGTGGCATGCACTTGCTCCTAGTCTTCGACTTGGAGTAGGGTTAAAATCTTGGGCCCTGACCTCTCTTGCCACTAAAGCCCAAGTCTCTGATGTCCTTGTGTTGTTGAGAAGCCTTTGGACTCTTCCTTGTGGCCCATTGTCCTTAGTGATCTTCCTCTAGAAGCTTGTGACCCAAGCTGAATTTGTGGAAGAGTGCCTTGATCTGCTTCTTGTCATTGCTCCTGGAGGTACCACTGGTGTAGAGACTTCCTCTAAGTGCATGTCCTGGAGCTGGTAGCTCATTTGGTCCGAGTCCTCTTGTGTAGAAGGAACAGAGTAGCTACTTCTCCGAGTATACGTCAACGTAGCAAGCTCTCCTCTCAACAAAATCCAGGGTCTTTCCAGAGGAGAGTAATAGCTTCCTGCCTCCTTCTGCGGCCTTGGACCAGACCTCTAGTGCCCGGAGCAGCCCTGCCCAACCGGCCAGCCTACCGGATGAGTCCAGAGGAGTCCAAAGAGCTTGAGAAGCAAGTCAAGGAGCTCCTGGAGAAAGGATATGTTCGAGAGAGCCTCAGTCCATGTGCTGTACCAGTGCTGCTAGTGCCCAAGAAGGATGGGACTTGGCGCATGTGTGTGGACTGCCGAGCAATCAACAACATCACAGTCAAGTATAGGCATCCAATACCACGACTGGATGACATGCTAGATGAGCTGAGTGGAGCCACGGTCTTCCCCAAGATAGACCTCAAAAGTGGATACCACCAGGTAAGAATGAAGGAAGGTGATGAGTGGAAGACTGCTTTCAAGACAAAGCAAGGGCTCTACGAGTGGACAGTCATGCCATTCGGCTTGACTAATGCCCCAAGCACCTTCATGCGCCTTATGAACCAAGTTCTTAGGGCGTACATCAGTAAGTTTGTGGTAGTTTACTTTGATGAATACTTGTTTATAGTAAGTGCCTACGGAACACCTCACACATCTTGAGATGGTACTTAAAACCCTTCGACAAGAAGAGCTTTATGCCAATCTCAAGAAGTGCACCTTTTGTACTGATAAGCTTGTCTTTTAGGTTTTGTTGTGAGTTCACAGGGCCTACAGGTTGATGAGGAGAAGATTCGAGCCATACAAGAATGGCCAACACCAGGAAACATCAGCCAAGTAAGGAGCTTCCACGGACTGGCCAGCTTCTATAGGAGATTCGTGCCCAACTTCAGCAGTATTGCCTCACCACTGACGGCAGTAGTGAAGAAGAACGTGGGATTCAGCTGGGGAGAAGCTCAGGAGAAGGCATTCCAGGCCTTGAAGGACAGCCTTACACATGCACCAGTGCTAGTCCTGCCCGACTTCAACAAGACGTTTGAAGTGGAGTGTGATGCCTCTGGAATAGGCATAGGAGCAGTGCTAACTCAAGGAGGGAGACCAGTGGCATACTTCAGTGAGAAGCTAGGTGGTGCCTCACTGAACTACCCCACTTATGACAAGGAGCTCTATGCCCTTGTCCGAGCATTGGAGACTTGGCAGCATTACTTGCTGTCCAAGGAGTTTGTGATCCACACTGATCATGAGACTCTCAAACACCTCAGGGGGCAAACCAATCTCAAGAGGAGGCATGCCAGGTGGATGGAGTTCATAGAGACCTTCCCGTACGTCATCAAGTACTAGAAGGGCAAAGATAATGTTGTAGCCGATGCACTATCAAGGAGGTTGCCTTGATATCCACCATGGAGGCAAAGGTCCTAGGCTTCGAGCACATCAAGGACCTATACAAGGATGATCTTGACTTTTCTGAGAGCTACAAGGAGTGTGGCACAGGGAGTCATGGCAAGTTCTACATCCATGAGGGATTCTTGTTCCGAGAAAGAAGGCTGTGCATACCACAAGGATCAGTAAGGGAGCTTATCATCCGAGAAGCTCATGGAGGAGGACTCATGGGCCACTTTGGTGTCGACAAGACTCTAGCAGTGGTCAAGGAGCACTTCTACTGGCCACACATCAAGAGGACAGTAGAAACTCATTGTATAAGATGCATCACTTGCAAGAAGGCAAAGTCCCGAGTGCAACCTCATGGGTTGTATCTCTCACTGCCCATACCTACACATCCATGGGTGGACATCTCAATGGACTTTGTTCTAGGTCTGCCCAAGATCAACCACAAAGATGCAATCTTTGTAGTGGTGGACAGATTCTCCAAGATGGCACATTTCATCCCATGTGCCAATGTCAATGATGCCACGCAAACAGCTGAGCTGTTCTTCAGGGAGATAGTACGGCTTCATGGAGTACCAAGGACCATCGTATCAGATAGGGACACCAAGTTCCTCAGCCATTTCTGGAGGACCCTTTGGAGAAAGCTAGGCACGAAGCTACTCTTCTCCACCACTTTCCATCCTCAAACCGATGGCCAAACTGAAGTTGTCAACAGGACACTATCAACCCTTCACAGAACTACACTAGGGAAGAACCTAAAGACTTGGGTGGAGTGCCTGCCATTCATTGAGTTTGCCTACAACCGAGCCGTGCACTCAGCAACCAGGAAGACACCATTTGAAGTGGTATACGGCTTCAACCCTCTCACCCCATTGGAGCAAACACCACTGCCACCAGCTGAGATGACCAACCTCAACGGAGCATCCAAAGCAGAGTTCATAAGGAGGTTACACCAGAAGGTAGCAGAAAACTTGGAGAAGAGGACCGGACAGTACGTGACTCATGCCAACAAAGGAAGAAAGGAGGTGATCTTTCAACCAGGCGATTGGGTGTGGCTACACCTATGGCAGGAGTGGTTCCCAAACCTAAGGAGTTCCAAGCTAGCACCAAGAGGAGATGGAACATTCAGAGTGCTCGAGAGGATCAACAACAACGCCTACCGGATCGAGCTTCCAGGTGAGTTTAATGTGTCCAATACGTTCAATGTTACTGACTTGGCCCCTTTCCATGCAGATGATCCAGTTTTGAGGACAAAACCTACTGAAGAGGGAGGGAATGATGAGGACATCAGGTCCTACATCCAGCCAGGAGACCAGACTGGCCGACCAGGAAGCTTGCCCGAGACAGCAGGACCATCTGGCGCGCCTGCCGGATCAGACAGTACCGCCGGACCCTCGACCTATAGGACCAGACTGGTAAACATCGCCGGCGGAGAGGCCCAAGCTTCCGGCACACTTGGTGGGGACATGAATGACACCGCCGGTCCCCCTGATGACACCGCCGACTCCGGGATCAACTTGGCCGGTCCTGAAGTCATTCCGGCCAGTACCGCGCACAATCCAGCCGGTACAGGCCATCCAGCCGAGTACACGCACACTTCCACTTCTACACAAGAGGACTCGGACCAAATGAGCTACCAGCTCCAGGAAATGCACTTAGAGGAAGTATCTACACCAGTGGTACCTCCAGGAGCAATGACAAGAAGCAGATCAAGAGCACTCTTCCTCAAATTCAGCTTATGGGTCGACAAGCTTTTAGAGGAAGAGCAGCTAAGGACAATGGGCCAGAAGAGAAAATTAGAGTCCAAAGGCTTCTCAACAACACAAGGAACATCAGAGACTTGGGCTTTAGTGGCAAGAGAGGTCAGGGCCCAAAGATATTTAACCCTACTCCAAGTCGAAGACTAGGAGCAAGGCGCGTGCATGCCACAAGGACGGCCACCTTCCATTTCTTGGCCGTGAGGTGAGTTAAGGTAAGTTTACATTCGAATATATGCCTCTTTCTGTTTTGCAGGGTAGGATCTAGTTGCTTTACATTTTTGAGTCAAGAACATTTTAGGAATAGGTCCTTTTTCGGTTATACACTTTTGTATTTTTCCTTTTGTGCACTTTTGTAAACTTTCCTTTTTCTTATTTGAGTCGACCCTAGTAGGTCAAGCTGTCAAGCATATTAATAAGGCTCCTTCCAGCATTGTAGTTCGACAACCTTTTTGATTATTAATAAAGTAGAACTTTTTCCCTACAAGTTTTCTCTCTAAGAATCTTGTGCGCTTAGAACCTAGTTGAGACCAGCCCTCCTAGCTCTAAGTTTGTGATTTATCACGAGGTTCATCACCCCTCATGTGGTTCACTTCACCCTTCCATCGTTTACCAACCAGAAAACCCCTATCCAGAAGCCTAAGGTTGAGTTTCTCACCTAATCTTCTACAAACAGCCCACGCGCATACATCCTTGAATCAAGGCTTGTATCACATACGCTCCCTCGCCCTATCTCTGTCCCCTAGCTGCCTCGTTGGACAGTTTCTTGAGATATGTCCTGGTAGCTTACAATTGTAACAA
The DNA here is from genome assembly GCA_018901935.1 of Pugionium cornutum. Classification (NCBI taxonomy): domain Eukaryota; kingdom Viridiplantae; phylum Streptophyta; class Magnoliopsida; order Brassicales; family Brassicaceae; genus Pugionium; species Pugionium cornutum. The sequence continues at coordinate 15,267,071 of CM032155.1, forward strand.
AGATCATCTCCACTTGGACAATGCATCTTGGTATGTCCGGTCTGACCGCACCTAAAACAAGTGAGTACTCCTCTAACCTGCATCGGGCCCATATTCCGATTATCTGTGGTACGTCTCTGCGGCTCAGTCAATTCCCACCCTTTCTTGGGCCGCTTTTGCTTGCTTGGTTTCTGCCTCAATGCCCTGTTCCCACTAAATACGCTGTTTCCACTAAATTGACTGTGCTATTGTATTTCCGCACCATGCAACGATTTCTCACCTCTAAACTCAAACCTCTTTGAAACTTGAGAATCATTTCATATTCGCTTGTTCCTCTTCCTGCGAACCTCCTAAGTCAATGAAACTCTAGATCATACTCCCGAACTGACTTAGCCCCTTGCCGAATGTCGGCAAACAATCCGACCATTTGGTCTAAAACCTCTTGTGGAAAGTATTTCCGTGCGAATTCCTCCTTAAAGTCATGCCAGCTCACCAAGTGGTTTGCATGAGTGTTGGCGACCACACTATCCCACCAAACCTGCGCTTCGTCCCTTAGGTATTGAATCGCCAATTGCTTCCTAAACTCAATCGGACACATGATTGTCTCGTAGTTCCTTTCTAACATCCTCATCCAATTGGCTGCTGCAATTGGATCGATCCCTCCACTCAACATCTCCATGTTCAAACTCCTTAACATCTTCAAAGCATCCCAATACGTGGGCCCCTGGTCCCATACGGGTACCCTTTGCATTAGAGGGGACGGCGGTGGGTATTGAGGTGCCACACACTCTTGAACAGGAGGTTCGGGTGCAGCGAACTCCGGAGCTGCCTGCTCAGGCACTGCAACTCGTGGTATCTGATTTGCTGCAAGAATTTGCTGCAACAAAGGCGCTAACACCTCACACATACTTTGCATCATAGCTGCACTGAGTGCCGCATAATCCACCACGGGAGCAACAACAGCTGGTTGCCGAACTGGGGCAACACCTTCTTGCTCCAACGATTGGTCACTATTGTTGCGCTCACGATCTCCACTACGCAGACAAGCCCTACGATTAACTTTCCTTGGCGGCATACTGTCCAAATAAACACCAAATCCACATATCATTCCAATAGTATTATAAATCAACGAAAATTAATTGACTTCACGACAATTCCTCGGAGTGGTGCTCCCCCATTGAAAATATATATATATATATATATATATTTTGAAAACATTTTTTTTAAAACCTTAAATAACGCTCTCCGGATTAGAACCGGAGTAGCAACCTCGCTCTGATACCAAAATTGTAACACCCGTCTCCATATTATATGACATGTGTTATCGTCTCGTACTTAACTTATAATTCATTTGAAACCCCATATAAAGTGTAAGTATTAATTCTTTTTAATAAAAGAATTCTCTCAATCCAACTATAATATTATTAAAAAAGGACATAAGGTAATAACTTTAAAAAACTCCAACGATACTCAAAATTCAAAATAAAATATATAAATAATGTTTAAAAATTCCCAAATTTAGCACCACCCCGAGTCACGGTATCACTACTGCTCGAACTCACCTGCATCCAAAAGGAGGCTTGAGTAACAAAATTACTCAGTGAAACGATCACGCCTACCCACATATTCCCATTATACAAATATATATAATCTTGATAATTACTTTATTTAGCAAGGAAACTAGCACAATTGATTCCACAAAAGGTTGACACAAATACTAGCAAAATATATGTATTTAAACCGTGCTTGCCTAAGTCACAACTACTCTTCCTCATCCCTAACCACGTTGGTTTAAGGATTTGGAACCCCCAAAGCCACGTCGGCTTTCCACCATTGCCACGTCGGCCTATTTGCTCACGTCGAACTCCCATCACGTCGACGGTTGTTTCCGGCCTGCCAGCCGTTAATGAACTACAACTCAACACCGCTGTTGTCGTAGCCCAACACCCATCAACGTAGGTTAACCAACTAACGTTGCTTCAATACACCATACCCGCGTTACGTGAATATCACATTCACCAGAACTCATTCCCACATTAACAAATCAGCCATTATACTTTCTTAGACTAAATGTTTAATATTTATATAATAATTATATTAATTTATTCTAGTTAATTAATTAATTATGGTTCATTTTATTATACCATAATCCACCAAAATAATTTAATGTCATTAACCAGTAAACCAACACACAACAATTTATATTTCTTAATAATAAGGTCAACATAATAATCTCCTTTAAAATAATAAATTAACCAAAACTTTTACTCTTTTCTCCCACTACACCACACAAGTACACCATCCCATTCCTATTCATTTTTTAATATTTATTTCTTTATTATCTAATAAATCTCTAATAGATTTAATTGCTTTTCCTGATAAAAACAATATTAGTTCTTTTGCAACAATTAACTAAAACCCTAATAGCACACCTAGTTTCAACCTCTAATTTTCTCCCTAAATGAAGCACTCATCAAAATACATATACATAATTGTATAATGGAAATCATAGATCATGCCTCACCTCACTGCAAAACCTGGGTTAATGGAATATTGGAATCGTCTGTCGTGCGTAGATTTCTCTTCCTCCAACGATGGTACACACGAACACCTGGGCTCTCCAACGTTGAGCTTTCCACCCCTCTGCTCTGTCGAAATCTCTCCTTTTCTTCTTGCTTTTGTTTCTGATGTGCGGCTGCCTCTAATCCCCTTTGACGACGCCTTATATTGCCATTAGGGTTAATTAGGGTTTCAGGAGAATTGTCCGTTATACCCTCACTTCTATTTATGTGGACCTCATGGTTTAAATTTAGGCCCGGTATGTTACACATTGCATCGACGATCACAATGTTTCGATCATCTAGACGAGGTCCACACATCATGTGGATTCTTCTTTATCTTGTGGAGCTCAGGTAGAACAATTGAAATAGTGGATGAAGAGCATATTTTCGATCACATGACCTGTACTAACGGGTGTGATCATACCAGCACTAATGCACCATATCCCATCAGAATTCTGCAGTTAAGCGTGTTTGGGTAAGAGTAGTACTGCGATGGGTGACCTCCTGGGAAGTCCTCATTTTGCACCCCTTTTTTGATTCAATCGGTTTTGTTAAGTGTCTATCGGAAAACATTGTATTTTTAAAATGTCATAAATTTTGCACCACAATGAACTATACGGCCAAAAATATCATTTCGGAAAGCTCTCTCAAAGATATCTGACGTGCCATCTTGTGAATGACCCACAAGAGATGTTTTCAACCCCAAATTTTGATGTTTAGATGCTCTTTCAGACCTTTTTCTTAGGCGGAAGCAATCACGACCACAAAACCATTTTATCGGCCAACTCAAACCCATCACATCGACAATCCAAAACGTTTCAACCATCTAGACGACCACACATAGTGTGGATTCTTCTTTATCGAGTGGAGTTCGAGAAGAAACATTGAAAAAATGGATGAAGAGCATATTTATGATCGCATGACACATACTACCGGGTGCGATCATACCAGCACTAATGCACCGGTCCTTATTAGAACTTTGTAGTTAAGCGTTCCAAGGTGAGATAGTACTACGATGGGTGATCTCCTGGGAAGTCCTGGTGTTGCACCCATATTTACTAGGTTTTTTATGTGTCTATCGCAAAATTTTGTTTTTCAAAATGCTATAAGTATCGCACCACGATGAACTACATGCCGATAATACCATTTTGGAGAGCTCTCTCAAAGATCTCTGGCATGCTAATTGATTTAAGACACATTGTGATGAGGACATCAGGTCGTACATCCAGCCAGGAGACCAGACTGGCCGACCAGGAAGCTTGCCCGAGACAGCCGGACCATCTGACATGCCTGCCGGCCCAAGCAGTACTGCCGGACCCTCGACCACAAGGACCTGAGCAACCAGCATTGCCGGCGGAGAGGCCCAAGCTTCCGGCACACTTGGTGGCGACGTGGATGACACCGCCGGTCCCTCTGGTGTTGCCACCAACTCCGGGATTAACTTGGCCGGTCCTGAAGGCATTCCGGCCAGTACCGCGCACAATCCAACCGGTACAGCCGATCCAGCCGAGTACATGCGCATTTCCACTTCTACACAAGAAGACTCGGACCAAATGAGCTACCAGCTCCAGGACATGCACCTAGAGGAAGTCTCTACACTAGTGGTACCTCAAGGAGCAATGATGAGGACATCAGGTCGTACATCCAGCCAGGAGACCAGACTGGCCGACCAGGAAGCATGCCCGAGACAGCAGGACCATCTGGCACGTCTGCCGGACCAGGCAGTACCGCCGGACCCTCGACCTATAGGACCAGACCGGTCAGCATCGCCGGCGGAGAGACCCAAGCTCCCGGCACACTTGGTGGGGACGTGGAAGACACTACCGGTCCCTCTGGTGATGCCGCCAACTCTGGGATCAACTTGGCCGGTCCTGAAGGCATCCCAGCCAGTACCACGCACAATCCAGCCGAAACAGCCGAGTACACGCGCAATTCCACTTCCACACAAGAGGACTCGGACCAAATGAGCTACCAGCTCCAGGACATGCACCTAGAAGAAGTATCTACACCAGTGGTACCTCAAGGAGCAATGACAAGAAGCAGATCAAGGGCACTCTTCCACAAATTCAGCCTATGGGTTGACAAGCTCCTAGAGGAAGATCGACTTAGGACAATGGGCCAGAAGTGCAAAGTAGAGTCCAATGGCTTCTCAACATCACAAGGGACATCAGAGACTTTGGCTTTAGTGGCAAGAGAGGTCAGGGCCCAAAGATTCTTAACCCTACTCCAAGTCGAAGACTAGGAGCAAGGCGCGTGCATGCCACAAGGACGGCCACCTTCCATTTCTTGGCCGTGAGGTGAGTTAAGGTAAGTTTACATTCGAATATATGCCTCTTTCTGTTTTGCAGGGTAGGATCTAGTTGCTTTACATTTTTGAGTCAAGAACATTTTAGGAATAGGTCCTTTTTCGGTTATACACTTTTGTATCTTTTCCATTTGTGCACTTTTGTAAACTTTCTTTTTCTTTATTTGAGTCAACCCTAGAAGGTCAAGCTGTCGAGCATATTAATAAGGCTCCTTCCAGGATTGTAGTTCGACAACCTTTTTGATATTAATAAAGATAGAACTTTTTCCCCAACAAGTTTTCTCTCAAGATTCTTGTGCGCTTAGAATCTAGTTGAGACCAGCCCTCCTAACTCTAAGTTTGTGATTTATCACGTGGTTCATCACCCCTCGTGTGGTTCACTTCACCTTTCCATCGAATACCAACCCAAAAACCCCTATCCAAGAAGTCTAAGGTCGAGTTTCTCACCTACACTTCTCCAAACAGCCCACACGCATACATCCTTGAATCAAGACTTGTATCATTTTGGTATCAGAGCCTAAAGCTCCTAAACCAGGTTGTTTCTATCCGTTAGCTTGTTTTGTTTTTAGTTCTTGCATTAGTATAAGTCGCATTCAAGAAAAATAAAAAAAATAACATCAAATTCCAAACCGAGTGCATCTAGCCTTCTACGTGTATCACTAGGTTTAGATTCCCTTTTGCATTACCATTCACGTTTTCCTTTTTTGTTAAATCATATTTCCTTTGTTTTTAAGTTAAATTAAAAAGAAAAGAAAAAGAAAATAGGAAAAATACCAAAGGAATTCGAATTGGACAGCTAGCACAAGTTGTCAAGAAAGTTTCCTTTTTTCAAATCTTCATATTTTTGAATTTCCAATTCTCAGATTTTTTTCTTTTTTGCAAATTTTCGAATTCGTATAAAAAGAAAACCCTCCTAATAATTTAGGAACATCCTAACTTGTCTTCTTTCTTTGTAGCACGCAATGGGAGAAGAAAATAGAGAAGCAACCGAAGCCATGATGGCCATGTTCACCACTCTCCAAACACAACTCGCATCAATAGGCGAGAGGTTGGAGCGCATGGAAAGACCGGTGAGGTTCCAGGCCATAAGGCACGTGAGAGCTGAGCAAGACCGTCCTGAGGTTTCTGAGCACCTTAGAACACGGCACGAACAGGAGGAACCCCAGCCAGATGGAGATGAGGACACACAACCTCATTAATATCACCATAGGCCGAGAGGACCTCCACGGCAACCAGAGGCAGAAGATGATGGCTTTGAGCCATATGGTCTTCACCAGAGACCAAGAATGCCTCCTAGACATCATGAGGATGGAGATGAACACGCCTATAACCGGGTAACTCATCCTGATGTTAAGCTAACTCCTCCAAGTTTTGCTGGAAAAGTAGACCCCGAGGCTTACCTAGATTGGGAGAGAAGAATGGATCATATCTTTGATCATTACAACTAACCAGGACCTAGGAGAGTCTCAATGGCAGTAGCACAACTCACGGACAATGCCCTCATCTGGTGGGATCGTGAGGTATCTGACAGAAGGAGGAAGAGAATGAGGCCCATAGACTCATGGGTCGACATGAAAGACCTCATGCGACAAAGGTTTGTTCCACCTTACTTTCATAGAGACTTGCAACGTCGTTTTCGTACTCTTAAGCAGGGTACTAGATCAGTAGAGGAGTACTATGAAGAGTTCAAGAAGCTAAGGAACAGATTGGAGCTCAATGATGATGAAGAAGCATTGATGGCACAATTCTTGGATGGACTCCAAGAAAGAATCAGCCGCAAGGTGGAAAGGCAAATCTACAATGACTTCAAAGACTTGTTCCACCTATCTGTCCAGGCTGAGCAGCACATCAAACGTAAGAGTCAAGACATCCGCAGCAAGCCTAAGACACCTTGGGCACCAAGCAACATGCCCAAGCCCGTAGACAAAGGCAAGAGCATAGAGATCGAGTTAAGGTTCAAGAGCAAGCCTCCTGAACCCACCCGTGACCAGAGAGAGCCTGGTAAGTCTTCTAACCCTCAAAGATCATGTGACATCACTTGTTTCAAGTGTAGGGGTCGTGGACACATCTCAAGGGAGTGCCCAAACAACCAGGTCATGTTGATTACAGAGGCTAGAGAATATGAGTTCCAAGATGAAGAGGACTATGAACCAGAAGAGGAATATGGTGACATTGAGTACCCTGATGTGGGGGAAGTGCTGGTCACTAGACGCATCCTCAGTGCAATGGTGGATCCTTCAGAGACCATCCAAAGGGAGAACATCTTCCACAGCCGTTGCACCATCAAGGGCAAGGTATGTAACCTCATCATAGATGGTGGTTCTTGCACTAACGTTGCTAGTGCATATATTGTTGATAAGCTAGGTCTAGAGAAGAAAAGGCATCCTCGACCATATAGACTGAGATGGCTGGATGACAAAGTGGAGCTCAAGATCCATGAGCAAGTCACTGTGCCATTCAGTGTGGGCAAGTACCAAGACCTAGTCGTGTGCGACGTGGTGCCCATGCAAGCTGGCCATCTTCTGCTAGGAAGACCATGGCAGTTTGACAAAGAGACCAGGCATGATGGCTGAACCAATCTCTACACTTTTGTGCATGACAAAAGAAAGGTCAGCTTGGCTCCTCTTACACCTGCCCAGGTACATGAGCTACAACTCCAAATGAGTAAGGAAAACAAACTTATCAAGTCTAATTTTCTTATTCAACCAAGCCATGTCCGGAGAGCTCTAGCCTCGAAGGATTTAATGTTACTAATGGTTTTCAAGGAAGTGTTGAGTGTAGAAAAAGAACTGGTAGAGCTACCTCCTGAAGTAGCAACTCTCCTCAACAAGTTCCAGGATGTATTTCCAGAGGAGATACCAGCAGGCTTGCCTCCTTTACGTGGCATAGAACACCAGATTGATCTAGTGCCCAGAGCAGCCCTGCCCAACCGGCCAGCCTACCGGATGAGTCCTGAGGAGTCCAAGGAGCTTGAGAAGCAAGTCAAGGAGCTCCTGGAGAAAGGCTATGTTCGAGAGAGCCTCAGTCCATGTGCCGTACCAGTGCTACTAGTGCCCAAGAAGGATGGGACTTGGCGCATGTGTGTGGACTGCCGAGCAATCAATAACATCACAGTCATGTACCGGCATCCAATACCATGGCTGGATGACATGCTAGATGAGCTGAGTGGAGCCACGGTCTTCTCCAAGATAGACCTCAAGAGTGGATACCACTAGGTCAGGATGAGATAAGGTGATGAATGGAAGACTGCTTTCAAGACAAAGCAAGGACTCTACGAGTGGACAGTCATGCCATTTGGCTTGACTAATGCCCCAAGCACCTTCATGTGCCTTATGAACCAAGTTCTTAGGGCATACATCAGTAAGTTTGTAGTGGTTTACTTTGATGACATACTAGTTTATAGTAAGTGCCTACGGGAACACCTCACACATCTTGAGATGGTACTTAAAACCCTTTGACAAGAAGAGCTTTATGCCAATCTCAAGAAGTGCATCTTTTGTACTGATAAACTTGTCTTTTTAGTTTTTTTTGTAAGTTCACAGGGCCTACAGGTTGATGAAGAGAAGATTCGAGCCATACAAGAATGGCCAACACCAGGCAACATCAGCCAAGTAAGGAGCTTCCACGGACTGGACAGCTTCTATAAGAGATTTGTGCCCAACTTCAGCAGCATTGCCTCACCAGTGACGGCAGTAGACAAGAAGAACATGGGATTCAGCTGGGGAGAAGCTCAGGAGAAGGCATTCCAGGCCTTGAAGGACAGCCTTACGTACACATGCACCAGTGCTAGTCCTGCCCGACTTCAACAAGACGTTTGAAGTGGACTGTGATGCCTCTGGAATAGGCATAGGAGCAGTGCTAACTCAAGGAGGGAGACCGATGGCATACTTCAGTGAGAAGCTAGGTGGTGCCTCACTGAACTACCCCACTTATGACAAGGAGCTTTATGCCCTTGTCCGAGCATTGGAGACTTGGCAGCATTACTTGCTGTCCAAGGAGTTTGTGATCCACACTGATCATGAGACTCTCAAACACCTCAGGGGGCAAACCAATCTCAAGAGGAGGCATGCCAGGTGGATGGAGTTCATAGAGACCTTCCCGTACGTCATCAAGTACTAGAAGGGCAAAGATAATGTTGTAGCCGATGCACTATCAAGGAGGTTGCCTTGATATCCACCATGGAGGCAAAGGTCCTAGGCTTCGAGCACATCAAGGACCTATACAAGGATGATCTTGACTTTTCTGAGAGCTACAAGGAGTGTGGCACAGGGAGTCATGGCAAGTTCTACATCCATGAGGGATTCTTGTTCCGAGAAAGAAGGCTGTGCATACCACAAGGATCAGTAAGGGAGCTTATCATCCGAGAAGCTCATGGAGGAGGACTCATGGGCCACTTTGGTGTCGACAAGACTCTAGCAGTGGTCAAGGAGCACTTCTACTGGCCACACATCAAGAGGACAGTAGAAACTCATTGTATAAGATGCATCACTTGCAAGAAGGCAAAGTCCCGAGTGCAACCTCATGGGTTGTATCTCTCACTGCCCATACCTACACATCCATGGGTGGACATCTCAATGGACTTTGTTCTAGGTCTGCCCAAGATCAACCACAAAGATGCAATCTTTGTAGTGGTGGACAGATTCTCCAAGATGTCACACTTCATTCCATGTGCCAGTGTCAATGATGCCACACAAACAGCTGAGCTGTTCTTCAGGGAGATAGTACGACTTCATGGAGTGCCAAGGACCATCGTATCAGACAGGGACACCAAGTTCCTCAGCCACTTCTGGAGGACCCTTTGGAGAAAGCTAGGCACGAAGCTACTCTTCTCTACCACCTGCCATCCTCAAACCGATGGCCAAACTGAAGTTGTCAACAGGACACTATCAACTCTTCTCAGAACTACACTACGAAAGAACCTAAAGACTTGGGTGGAGTGCCTGCCATTCATAGAGTTCGCTTACAACCGAGCCGTGCACTTAGCCACCAAGAAGACACCATTTGAAGTAGTATACGGCCTCAACCCTCTCACCCCATTGGAGCAAACACCACTACCACCAGCTGAGATGACCAACCTCAACGGAGCATCCAAGGCTGAGTTCATAAGGAGGTTACACCAGAAGGTAGCAGAAAACTTGGAGAAGAGGACTGGACAGTACGTGACTCATGGCAACAAGGGAAGAATGGAGGTGATCTTTCAACCAGGCGATTGGGTGTGGCTACACCTACGGTAGGAGAGGTTCCCAAACCTAAGGAGTTCCAAGCTAGCACCAAGGGTTATGGACCATTCAGAGTGCTCGAGAGGATCAACAACAACGCCTACCGGATCGAGCTCCCAGGTGAGTTTAATGTGTCCAATACGTTCAATGTTACTGACTTAGCCCCTTTCCATGCAGATGAACCAGTTTTGAGGACAAAACCTACTGAAGAGGGAAGGGATGATGAGGACATCAGGTCGTACATCCAGCCAGGAGACCAGACTGGTCGACCAGGAAGCTTGCCCGAGACAGCCGGACCATCTGGCATGCCTGCCGGCCCAAGCAGTACCGCCGGACCCTCGACCACAAGGACCTGAGCAACCAGCATTGCCGGCGGAGAGGCCCAAGCTTCCGGCACACTTGGTGGTGACATGGATAACACCGCCGGTCCCTCTGGTGATGCCGCCAACTCCAGGATCAACTTGGCCGGTCCTGAAGGCATTCCGGCCAGTACCGCACACAATCCAGCCGGTACAGCCGATCCAGCCGAGTACACGCGCATTTCCACTTCTACACAAGAAGACTCGGACCAAATGAGCTACCAGCTCCAGGACATGCACCTAGAGGAAGTCTCTACACCAGTGGTACCTCAAGGAGCAATGACAAGAAGCAGATCAAGGGCACTCTTCCACAAATTCAGCCTATGGGTTGACAAGCTCCTAGAGGAAGATCGACTTAGGACAATGGGCCAGAAGTGCAAAGTAGAGTCCAATGGCTTCTCAACATCACAAGGGACATCAGAGACTTTGGCTTTAGTGGCAAGAGAGGTCAGGGCCCAAAGATTATTAACCCTACTCCAAGTCGAAGACTAGGAGCAAGGCGCGTGCATGCCACAAGGACGGCCACCTTCCATTTCTTGGCCATGAGGTAAGTTAAGGTAAGTTTCAATTCGAATATATGCCTCTTTCTGTTTTGCAGGGTAGGATCTAGATGCTTTACATTTTTGAGTCAAGAAAATTTTAGGAATAGGTCCTTTTTCGGTTATACACTTTTGTATCTTTTCCATTTGTGCACTTTTGTAAGTTTTCCTTTTCTTATTTGGGTCGACCCTAGAAGGTCAAGCTGTCGAGCATATTAATAAGGCTCCTTCCAGCATTGTAGTTCGACAACCTTTTTGATATTAATAAAGATAGAACTTTTTCCCCAACAAGTTTTCTCTCAAGAATCTTGTGCACTTAGAATCTAGTTGAGACCAGCCCTCCTAGCTCTAAGTTTGTGATTTATCACGAGGTTCATCACCCTTCGTGTGGTTCACTTCACCTTTCCAGCGAATACCAACCCAAAAACCCCAATCCAAGAAGTCTAAGGTCGAGTTTCTCACCTACACTTCTCCAAACACCCCACGCGCATACATCCTTGAATCAAGGCTTGTATCACATTGGAAATGGTTTTGAGCCCAAATATTTATGTTTAGATGCTCTTTAGGACGTTTTTCTCGGGTAGAATCAATCACGACCTCAAAGCCATTTATTCAGCCATTTCAAACTCATCGCATCGATGACCTAAAACATTTCAACCATCTAGACGAGGCCCACACATCCTGTATATTTTTTTTGAGTGGAGCTTAAGAGAAACATTGAAAAAGTGGATGAAAAGCATATTTACGATTTGATGACATGTACTACCGGGTGCGATCATACCAGCACTAATGCACCGGATACCATCAGAACTCCGTAGTTCAACTTTCTTGGGCGAGAGTAGGACTGAGACGGGTGACCTCCTGGAAAGTCCTCATGTTGAGTACCTTTTTTTATTCACTCGGTTTTTATGTGTCCATCGCAAAACGTCGTATTTTCAAAATGCCATAAGTTTCACACCGCGATGAATTACATGGCCGACAATACCATTTTGAAAATCTCTCTCAAAGATCTCTAACGTGGCAATCGGCCAAAGACCCATCAAGAGTATTTTCGACACCAAAGTTTGATGTTTAGATGCTATTTCATATGGTTTTCTCAAGTAGAAGCAATCACGATCTCAAAACCATTTTATCTGCCATCTCAAACTCATCGCATCAACAATCCAAAATGTTTCAACCATCTAGAGAAGGCCCACACATCATGTGGATTCTTCTTTATTGAGTGGAGCATACAAAGAAGCATTGAAAAAATTGATGAAGAGCACATTTGCGGTTGCATGACAAGTGCTACCGGATGCGATCATACCAGCACTAATGCACTTGATCCCATCAGAACTCTGCAATTAAGCGTGCTTGGGCGAGAGTAGTACTAGGATGGGGGACCTCCTGGGAAGTCCTCGCGTTGCATTTATTTTTTATTCACATCGTTTTTTATGTGTCTAACGCAAAACGTCGTATTTTCAAAATGCCATAAGTTTCCACCACGATTAACTACACGGCTGAAGATACAATTTCATAAAACTCTCTCAAATATCTCTAACGTGCAAATTGCTCAAAGACCCATTGGAAATGTTTTCAACCCCAAATTTTGATGTTTAGAAGCTCTTTTGTACGTTTTTCACTAGCGAAACAATCAAGATCGCAATACCATTTTATCGGCCATCTCAAACTCATGACATCGATGATCCAAAATAATTTGATCACCTAGACGAGGCCCACACATCATGTGGATTCTTCTTGATCAAGTGGAGCTCAAGAAAAAACAATGAAAAAGTGGATGAAGAACATATTTACGGTTGCATGACATGTACTACTAGGTGCGATCGTACGAGCACGAATGCACCGGATCCCATCAGAACTCTGTAGTTAAGCATGCTTGGGCAAGAGTAGTAATGAGATGGGTGACTTCCTGGAAGGTCTTCATGTTGCACCCCTTTTTTTATTCACTTGGTTTTTATGTGTCTATCGCAAAATGTCATATTTTCGAAATGCGATAAGTTTCATGCCGAGATGAACTACATGACCGAAAATACCATTTCAGAGAGCTTTCTCAGAGATCTCTGAATTGCCAATTGGTCAAAAATCCATTGGAAATGTTTTTGACCTAAAATTTTGATGTTTAGATGCTCTTTTGAACGTTTTTCTCAGGCATCACAATCACGACCTCAAAATCGTTCTATTGGCCATCTAAAACTCATCGTATCGACGATCCAAAACATTTCAACCATCTAGATGAGGCCCACACATCATATGGATTCTTCTTTATCGTGTGGGGCTCAAGAAGAAACATTGAAAAAGTGGATGAAGAGCATATTTACGATTCCATGACATGTACTACCGGGTGCGATCATACCAACACTAATGCATCAGACCTCATCAGAACTCCATAGATAAGCGTTCTTTGGCAAGAGTAGTACTAGGATGGGTGACCTCCTATTAAGTCCTCGTGTTGCACCCTTTTTTTATTGACTCGGTTTTTATGTGTATATCGCAAAACGTCGTATTTTTTTGAAATACCATAAGTTTCGCACTGCGATGAACTACATGACTGAGAATACCATTTCGGAAAGCTCTTTTAAACTTCTCTGACGTGCCAATTGGTCGAAGACCCATTGGAAATATTTTAACCCAAAATTTCGATGTTTAGATGCTCTTTAAGACGTTTTTTCTCTGGCTGAATCAATCACAACCTCAAAACCGTTTTATCGGCCATCTAAAACTCTTGTATCGATGAACCAAAATGTTTCGACCATCTAGACAATGCCAACACATCGTGTTGATTCTTCTTTATTGAGTGGAGCTGAAGAAGAAACATTGAAAAAGCGGATGAAGAACATATTTACAACTGCATGACATGTACTACCGAATGCGATCATACGAGCACGAATGCACCGGATCCCATCAGAACTATGCAGTTAAGCGTTCTTGGGTAAGAGTAGTACTGGGATTGGTGACCTCCTGGGAAGTCTTTATGTTTAAATGCTCTTTCGGACGTTTTTCTTGGGTGGAAGCAATCACAACGTCAAAACCATTTTATCGGCCATCTCAAACTCATTACATTGGCGATCCAAAACGTTTCAACCATCAAGACAATGTCAAGAAGAAACATTGAAAAATGGATAAAGAGCATATTTATGATTGTAAGACATGTAATACCGGGTGCGATCATACAAGAATTAATGCACTGGATCCCATTAGAACTCTACAATTAAGCATTATTGGGCGAGAGTACTACTGGGATGGGTGACCTCCTCGGAATTCCTCGTGTTGCACTCTTTTTTTATTAACTCGGTTTTTATATATCTATCGCAAAACGTGGTATTTTCGAAATGTCATAAGTTTCGCACCGCGATGAACTACACGGTATAAAATTCCATTTTATCGGCCATCTCAAACTCATCACATCGACGATATAAAATGTTTCAACCATCTAGAAGAGGCTCACACATCGTGTCGATTCTTTTTTATTGAATGGAGGTCAAAAAGAAATATTGAAATAGTGGATAAAAAGCATATTTATGATTGCATGATATGTACTACTAGGTGATCATACAAGCACTAATGCAACGTATCCAACCAGAACTCCGCAATTAAGCGTGCTTGGGCGAGAGTAGTACTGGTATGGGTAACCTCCTCGGAATTCCTCGTGCTGCACTCCTTCTTTTATTCACTCGATATTTTATGTGTCTATCGCAAAACATGGTATTTTTGAAATGCCATAGGTTTCGCACTGTGATGAACTACACAGTCTACAATACCATTTCAGAAATCTCTCTCAAAGATCTTTAACGTACCAATTTTTTCAATCACCCAATGAAAACGTTTTGACCCCAAATTTTGATGTTTATATGCTCTTTCGGACGTTTTTTTTCCAGGTGGAAGCCATCATAACCTCAAAACAGTTTTATCAGTCATCTCAAACTCATCACATCGACGATTCAAAATGTTACAACAATATAAACGAGGCTCACACATCATGTGGATTCTTTTTTATCGAGGTGGAGCTCAAGAAAAATTATTGAAAAAGTGGATGAAGAGCATATTCATGATTACATCACATGTACTACCGAGTGCGATCATAGAAACACTAATGCACCATATCCCATCAAAACTCCGCAGTTAAGCACACTTGGGAGAGAGTAGTACTGGTATGGGTAACCTCCTCGAAATTCGCCGTGTTGCAGTACTTTTTTTATTCACTCAATTTTTTATGTGTCTATCGCAAAACGTGGTATTTTTGAAATGCTACAGGTTTTGCACCGCGATGAACTACACAGCGTACAATACCATTTCATAAATCTCTGTCAAAGATCTCTGGTGTTCCAATGGGTCAAAGACCAATTGAAAATGTTTTCGACCCCAAATTTTTGTATTTAGATGCTCTTTCGGATGTTTTACTCGGGCAGAAGCAATCACGACCTCAAAACCATTTTATCGACCATCTAAAAGTCATCCATTGATGATCCAAAATTGTTTCAACCATCTAGACGAGGTTCACACATTGTATGGATTCTTATTTTTTTGAGTGGAGGTCAAGAAGAAATATTGAAAAAGTGGATGAAAAGCATATTTATGATTGCATGACATGTACTACCGAGTGCGATCATAGAAGCACTAATGCACCGTATCCCATAAAAACTCCGCAGTTAATCGTGTTTGGGTGAGAGTAGTATTGGTACAGGTGACCTCCTCAGAATTCCTCGTGTTGCATTAATTTTTTTATTCACTCGATTTTTTATGTGTCTATCGTAAAACGTGGTACTTTTGAAATGCACCGCGATGAACTACATAGTCTACAATACCATTTTAGAAATCTCTCTCAAAGATCTCTGATTTGGCAATGGGTCGAAGACCCATTGAAAATGTTTTCGACCCCAAATTTCTATGTTTAGATGCTTTTTCGTACGTTTTGCTCGGGCAGAAGCAATCACGACCTCAAAACCATTTTATCGACCATCTAAAACTCATCCATAGTTGATCCAAAAAATTTGCAACCATCTAGACGAGGTCCACACATCATGTGGAATCTTATTTTTTAAGTGGAGGTCAAGAAGAAACATTGAAAAAGTAGATGAAGAGCATATTGAGGATTGCATGACTTGTACTACCGGGTGTGCTCATACCAACAATAATGCACCGGATCCTATCAGATTTCTACAGTTAAGCGTTCTTGGGTAAGAGTAGTAGTGGGATGGATGACCTCCTGGGAAGTCCTTGTCTTTCACCC
The DNA here is from genome assembly GCA_018901935.1 of Pugionium cornutum. Lineage (NCBI taxonomy): Eukaryota > Viridiplantae > Streptophyta > Magnoliopsida > Brassicales > Brassicaceae > Pugionium > Pugionium cornutum. Next base: position 15,283,260 of record CM032155.1, read on the forward strand.
ATTTTTTATTCACTCGGTTTTTATATGTCTATCTCAAAACATTGTATTTTTTGAAGTGCCATAAGTTTTGCTCCGCGATGAACTACACGGCCAAGAATACCATTTTGGAAAACTCTCTCAAAGATCTCTGAGGTGCCAATTTTTTCAAAAGCCCAATGGAAATGTTTTCGACCCAAAATTTTGATGTTTATATGCTCTTTCAGACATTTTTCTCGAGCGAAACAATCACTACCTCAAAAATATTTTATCGGCCATCTCAAACTCATCACATCGACGATCCAAAATGTTTCAACCATCTAGACGAGGCTCACACATCGTGTGGATTATTCTTTATCGAGTGGAGGTCAAGAAGAAACATTTAAAAAGTAGATGAAGAGCATATTTATGATTGCATGACATTTACTACGGGCTATGATCATACAAGCACTAATGCACCGTATCCCATCAAAATTTTGCAGTTAAGCGTGCTTGGGCAAGAGTAGTACAGGGATGGGTGAGCTTGTTTTGCACCGCGATGAACTACACGGCCTAAAATACAACTTTAGAAAGCTCTCTCAAAGATCTCTAATTTGCCAATTGGTCGAAGACCCATTAGAAATGTTTTCGACCCCAAATTTCTATATTTAGATGCTCTTTCGGACGTTTTTTCTCGGGCGGAGGCAATCATGACCTCAAAACTGTTTTATCAGCCATCTCAAACTCATCACATCGACGATCCAAAACGTTTTAACCAATAAACGACCACACATAGTGTGGATTCTTTTTTATGGAGTGGAGTACGAGAAGAAACATTTAAAATGTGGATGAAGAGCATATTTACGATTGCATGACACTTACTACCGGTGTGATCATACCAGCTCTAATGCACCAGTTCGCATCAGAACTCCGCTGTTAAGCGTACCTAGGCGAGAGTAGTACTGGGATGGGTGACCTCCTGGAAAGTCCTTGTGTTGCACCCCTTTTTTATTCAATAGGTTTTTTATGTGTTTATCACAAAATATCGTTTTTTCGAAATGCTATAAGTTTTGCACCACGACAAACTACACGCCGAAAATACCATTTTGGAAAGCTCTCTCAAAGATCTCTGAGGTGCTAATTGATCTAAGACCCATTGGAAATGTTTTGACCCCAAATTATTATGTTTAGATGCTCTTTCGGACGTTTTTCTTGGGCATAAGCAATCACGACCTCAAAACCATTTAATCGGCCATCTCAAACTCATCGCATCGACATTTCAAAACGTTTTAACCATCTATACGAGCACCACAAATTGTGTGGATTCTTTTTTGTCGAGTGTAGCTCGAAAAGAAACATTGAAATTGATGAAGAGCATATTTACGATTGCATGATTGTACTACTTGGTGCGATCATACTAGCACTAATGAAGCGGATCCCATCAGAACTCCACTGTTAAGCATGCTTGGCCGAGAGTAGTACTGAGATGGGTGACCTCCTGGAAAGTTCTCGTGTTACACCCCTTTTTTATTCAGTCGTTTATGTGACTATCGCAAAACGTCGTATTTTCAAAATTCCAAAAGTTTTGCGCCGAGATAAACTACACTGCCAAAAATACCATTTTTGAAAACTCTCTCAACGATCTCTGATATGCCAATCGGTCAAAGACCCATTGGAAATGTTTTCGACCCCAAATTTTTATTTTTAGATGCTCTTTAGATGTTTTTCTCAAATAGAAGCAATCACGACCTCAAATTTTCTCAATTTTTTCTCGTGTTGCACCCCTTTTTTCACACCAACATTAATAATGTCCTGATGTTGCACCCCTAGCGTAAGTTCTTTACAACCTAAAAACCATTTTATCGCCATCTCAAACTCATGCATTGACGATCCAAAACCTTTCAACCATCCAGATGAGTGATGGGGTTTTAAGTTTTAGTCCTAAGTACAACTCCAAGCGCAAAGCAAATCGAATAGCAGTTGGGTATCAAATCCTTAGGGAAGTAAGAATAGCACAACAGGAATGTATGAAACAAATCTAGGAAAATACTAATTGGTTTTTATTGGTTATCTAATTATCTAATTGGAGAGAAAGTAAATGTGAGTTTATTGAATTAGCATGAAATATGGATAGTGGGCAAGGCATTCGATTCGGAGCAATCTTCCTTTGACTAACAATTCTATAGGTTCGATTAGATCATTTCCTAATACTTAGTACACTATCTAGTAGACTGATCTACTTTCATGGTAACAACCCATTCACCAGCCTATAGAATACAAGTTTTTTGCACAAGAATCTATTGCCTAGTGATCTTTGGTTTCAAGTCTAATCCTATCCACCTATCACCTTAGAAATCAACTCTCGTTGGTTAAGATGCAATATAGATGTTTAGGGCTACCTACACGTTCTATCTGCACTTCTCAGAAGCAAAACATCATCGATCTAAGCATTGATTAGCTACTTCAATCCCTACCATTAAGCACATCCTAAACATCAGGGATTTGTCATCTAATCTACCTAAACAACCCTAATTCAATATCAGATTCCCCTAATCTACCTTATTCACAATCCATATAGAAAATTACTCAAACATGTTCAAGAAAACAATAGGCAAAAATAAGTAAAAGAAAAGAAATATAAGATAAGAGATAGGGTACATAAATCCTTCACTAAACACCTAGATGGCAAGAACAAAGGTTCAAAACCAATCTCACCTCTCTCTAAAAATGTCCAGAGACAAAACTAGAAGAAGTTTTAGCAAAACTTATGTTAAAAGTGTTTAAAAAGGGTTTATATATTATCTCTAACAATTAGGTTTAATCCTGTGATAAACCTGTTAAGTAAAAATAAGTTTAAGATATTTTGGGCTTGGTTGGCCCAAGATTGGCCCATTAGATCGGCCATGGTGAGATTGGGCGCTCATGGCAGATCTGGTGATGGGCAGACGGGATGGCTTGAGATCGGCCACATGAGATCCGCCCGATGGACGATTTGGTGATGCGTAGTGAGTAGGTTTGAGATCGTGCAAGCTGAGATTGACCAGATGGCTGATCTTGTGATGGGCTGGAAGGATTCTTGAGATTGGCCAAGCTGAGATCGGCCTGATGGCCAATCTCGTGGCTTACAGGAGACTCCTTGGCCAGTTCTTGTCGCTTGATCCTGTCTAACTTCTCGTTGTACCTAAAACATTGAGAAGGTATGCAAGATGTAAAAATGAATGTACCAACCTATAGAATGCCTTGCCAAATGCCAATGAATGTAAATGGATGGATAGAATTTCTAAAATGCTAATGAAGAAACGAAAAAGGAGGTGAAATGCATGGTTAAACAATGTAAAACCATGGTTATCAACTCCCCCAGACTTGCTTTTTACTCGTCCTCGAGGAAAACAAGCAAAAACACACCGAAAAAGAGGATTGAAGACTAGACCCCTAACCAAAACTACGCACAAAGATCTAATCCTAAAATCCTTATCCAAAAGTATTATAATGCTTGAATTGAGCCTACTTCCTAGTACTTTTTGTATGTGCCACGATGTCAATCCCTACTCATGCTATACGCGATCAAAACCCATAACTCGTTAACATTCAATTAAAAGCATAAGTGAATCTTTTTATGCATCAATCAAGAAGAGTTAATTTGGCTAGGGAGAAATGGTTTCTAAATTGAGGTAAGGTGATTCAAATAATCACCATGGTTCTCTCGAAAAGGAATGAAACTTTCGCAAAACACTAAGAGTCAAAAACAATGATGCATACAAGGAAAGAATTTCGTCTACCCATGTTCTAGCACAAAAATCTCTATCTCAAACTCAAGTAAATCCCATCCTAAGTGATTCTACCCTTTTGAGGCTTTATTTGTCTATCTTCTTCTCTTTTCTTACTTTGAAATTCTCGTTTTGGCACTAGGAGGTAGTGATTAATTGGGCTCATTAGAATCACTCTTCTTTTCTAACTCTGTTTCCTCTTTTTTTCCTCTACTCTTAATAATTGATCTAGGCTTGTGCCTTCTTTACTTTCTTAGAAGAATTTTTAACTTTGAAACTTAGAGCTATCTTTTACACTTATTAACTGATTCTCATGCCCCTTTTTCTTATGTACAATCCCCACACACTCCCTTTTTGGGTTTCTCTCATTTTCTTTTCTTTTTCTTTTCATCTCATACTTAAACACTATAGCAAGCCTACCCAAGTCCTAACCTATGCTGAGCTTATAGTGTGAAGCTAGCATCTACATGAAAATCCTATTCTTGTCGTTCTCAAAACTCAACATGTTTTGCAAAGTAAGCATTCTAGTAAAAAGGCCTTACACAAGGTTCACACAAGAGTAATGTAGGCTTGAAGGAAAGAATTGGGTTGGGGGTGGCGTAACCAACCCAAAGAGGGGGATTCGGAAATTCGGGTTAGCAGAGGTGAACAAAAACCTGAATGTGTATATCGGTATCCATGAACAAGTCCTAAGAAAGATGCACGTAAGATAATTTCAAATCCGGCTCATGTTCTAGGTTATGGAGTTAGGATAAAATCAGACACATTTTAATTCTTGAGAATGATCTACCTAATAGGTTGTTGCACAATACAAGATTCCTAAGTTTCAAAATGGTGCAAGCATCATAGTACTCCTAGCAGGGGTTCCAATATTATTCCTAAGTTAAACTTAGTCAAGGTAGTCTAACCATGGTGCATATGCAAATGCAACGAAATCTTATATGCTTTTAGACTCAATCCTAACACATGGAATGTAAATGACAATGAAATGTTGTTTTGGTTTTTCGATTTTTTCATTTTTTGGGGCTTTTCTAATGCATAAATATATGTACAATGTAAAATGATGCAAATGTAACCGTCACTGTCCCCTTCCCTGGACTTATCTATCACTGTCTCTTGGAGAAAATAAATACGAAAGGGAGATGAAAATAAAAGAACAAAAATGAGAAAAACAGAGGCAAGTTTGAGTTATTGGTACCTCTTTATTGGCGGGAAGGAGTTGAGAGAGATGGTGTGCTTGTTCTTGGTTGCGTTGTCATGTAGGTGGAGTGGCCAGGGAGGTCCTCCAGCGAGATAAGGCTGGTGATTGTTCGGAGAGTGTCCAGGGGGTTTCCCAGTTCCGCCTTCATGCATGATCGGTCTCCTCAGATTGGCCCAGTGGCCGATCTCACATCCTTGGTCTGCGATCGTCCTACCCCCGATCGGCCACAAGGGCAGTGTCCTTCGACTTGCCTTAGCTCCCTTTCCCTTCTCTTGTTTGTATCTGGACAGCTTGGGCTTGAAGTGTAGATCACTTGGTCTCTATCTTGGGTCTGCCTTTTCTGCCTTGTGATCACCCAACTTGACTTTATAACTAGACTTACCAATTCTGCTGTCTTCATTCCCCAAGAAACATTCATCTCTAGTCGATGATAATGACTTCCCGTTTATATCCTCCAAACCACCAAAGGTTGCTATAGAAAAAACCTTGCCCTCGATGGTGTGTTCCTTGCATGTCTCCTTGATGTTGAACTTGATAGTAAAGGTTTTTAAGTTGAGTTCAGTTATACCTTTCGGTATGTCAATCACAGCTCCTGCGGTGGCCAGGAATAGCCTCCCTAATATTATTGGGTTGGCTGGCCCCTCATCCATCTTTAGCAAAATAAAATCTGTGGGGATTATTGAGTAGCCAAAATTCACCGGTAAGTTTTCCAAGACCCTGATAGGAGAGCTCTTAGACCTGTCTGCCAAAACCAGCAAGATGCGAGCCTTCTTGAAGTCTGTTAAACCTACTCTTTGAGAAACCGTCTGAGGTATGAGGCTCACACTAGCTCCAAGATCCACCAGGCATTTACCAAAGGACAAAGGTCCTATGGTGCAAGGAAGAGTGAAACTACCTGGATCTTGAAACTTCTCCTGTGTAGAGCTTTGGAGTATTGCACTACACTCATGATTGTCCATTGCTGGTCCTTCCTCAACACGCTTTCTTTTCTCCATCTCATATTCCTCGAGTTTTTGCATCCCTAGATTATCTTTCAGCCAGCTTGGGAGTGGCCCTTTGATTAAGTTTAGTTATTTAATGAGCTTCTTGTACTACAGTTTGGGGATTCCCTCATTAAACTTTCGGGAAATGGAAGTTTCTCAAGACTTTTGAGTTCTTAGGACTCTCTTTCATCCTCATTTACTTCTTGAACTCTGGGAGGGACCTTTTCAGCTTCTGCTGGGGTAGAATCAACCGTGTTTCCATTTGCTTTTTTGAAAAGCTAATCATCGTTTTCTTGCCCTTCTGGCTTGGTTTTCTCTACATCCCCCCTAGATGTGAGTTCCTCTTCACTGCTTATAAAGATAGATTGGCAGTACTCTCGTGGGTTTACTTCAGGTTTACCAGGGAGTTTACGTTTTGGTGCAGAAGAAGAGGAAGCTATCTGTGCAACCTAGCTGTCTAGCACCTGAAGATGAGACGAGAGGTGCTCATACTTGGCGCTGAGCTCCCCAAAAGCATTGTATACCTTGTTGTTGATTGCAGTCGTCTTCTTGTTCATCTCTATTGCTCCTTTTCTCTAACCTTCCAAGATCTTTTGCAATAGTGCCTTCAATCTTCCTGGACAGCCTTAGGTGCGGGTGTTCCATTGAGTGAAAGGGGCTGCTGCTGCTGATTCTATCCCATCTTGGGTTGAAATCCAGGTGGATGATTCTTGGGTCTTGGCTTGATCCTTCCTGGAAACCTTGAGGTGGAGGTCTGTACGGGTATCTTTGGTCTTGAGGCTTGTAAGGAAGAAACGTTAAGTCTTAAGGGTTCTCCACGTTGATACTCTGGTAGGAGAAGTTGGGATGGCTTTAGTAATTCTGACTGAAACCTTTCTGATACCCTGAGGGCCCCCAGTGTAATTCATCTCCTCATGACCTTCCTGGACTTCGTTCCCTATTGCTTGATAACCTCGGTACCCATCAAATTCTCCTACACAGTTCACTGCTTGTTTTGTCCAGCTTCTCATTCAGTGCCTTCATCTCTCTTCTATGTTCATCTTCATAGCCTCTGCTCCCACTTGAGGCTCTGTCATTGTCTTCCCCATAGTTCCCATCACTTTGAGCAAGATTCTCCACCAAGATCATTCAACTTTCAGCTTCCTATCCAAGAAAGTTGTTACTATATCCCGATAAATAGGTTAGGTTACTTTCTTGCTACGCCGTTGACTAACTAGAAGAAAGAGAATGAATAGACAGAGCGAATTTGTTGATGTTGCATACACAAAGTATGGAAAGTGCCAAACATTGGGAACGACCCGGGAATTGCTCGCCGTGTCCAGGAGCATACGAATTCTAGGGAGCACTCTTCTGTATAGGGTACTAAGGAGTGAGTTGTCTAAGAAGCCATGATGGGGGAATTTTGGTGTGTAGCGCTTGAAACGCTCCCATGCTTCAGAGAAGTTTCACTACCGTGCTGCACAAAACCTGAGATCTTGTTCCTTAACCTTGTTGTCCTTGAGGCAGAGAAGAACTTGGCCAGAAACAACTTCTTGCATTGATCCCACGAGGTGATGGCATCATATGGCAGATTCTTTTACTTGTGAGCCTTATCTCCTAGAGAGAATGGGAACAACGTTAGCTTCAAAGCATATTGTGAAATTTCATTGATCTTGATAGTTCCACAAAGCCTATCGAATTGGTCCAAGTGATCTAGGGGATCCTCCATTGCATATAGTGGAACTTGCTTCCCTACACCATGTTGATCAAGCTTGCCTTGATCTCAAAGTTATTGTTCTCCACAGGGGGTGGGCGAATTCCAGTTCGGTACACATATACGTTTGGTTCATCAAAAGTTCTTATCACTCGCTGAGGCCTTTGTGGGTGCATTAGACCTCTTGCTCTCCATGTATTTTGATTCTGATCTCCAGCTCCTTGAGCTTCATTCTCAGAATTCTATGGCAGGTTATGGTCGTGGTGTTCCATCTCTAAATCCCTCCTTAGATGATCTGAAATCTCCTTGCTCTTGCAGCTTCTCTTTCCAACTGCAGAATGTCGATGTCACTGGTTGCAGGGCTCTGTGTCCGCGACTTCTTGTGTTCATGCACCTGCAAAAACCAAGTAATTGTAGTCAAAATAAAATAAAATAAAATACCTAGTCTCTAAGTGAATCAAAATCCTAATGGCTATTGCTAACTTCCCCGGCAACGGCGCCAAAAACTTTGATGGGGTTTTAAGTTTTAATCCCGAGTACAACTCCAAGTGTAGAGCAAATCGAGTACTAGTTAGATATCGAATACTCATGGAAGTAAGAATAGCACAGTAGGAATGCATTAAACACTTAAATCTAGGCAAATACTATTGACATAGGAAAATGAAATAAGACCTATCTTGACCTACAAGGCAAGTGTGAGCAATTTAATTCATGGAGGAAAACAAAAATTCAGTTTGAATAACAAGCAAAAAGACAAAAGGAGGGAAGTTATTATTTAAAATGGTTAATATGGTAATATAGCTGCCTTGGGAGAAGAATCACAATGACAAAGACATGTCCATGCTGTACACAGCTTTGGTAATCACACCAAACGGTCATGCCTGCTGCGCACACAGCCTTGGTAACCACACCAAACGGTCATAAGACCATTTGCATCTCCTCCCCTCTCTTCCCATTGGTTGTAGACAAGCTCCTACTCTATTGAAGCTCATCCACAACTTTAATTCTGAATTGTTTTGTGTTCACATTGTAAATCCTCTATAAAAAGGCTGTAAACACTCAATGTATATGTTAAGTCTTTGGAGATTCTTCTTCATAAGTCTAAATAGTTCTTATTTTCTCATGCTTCTCTTTGAGTTTCCGGATTCAATTTGTCACATTACTCCTATCTAATCTCAATATTCTTACATGGTATCCGAGCATAAGATCATTCTCTTATCTTTTTTACTCAAATCTCTCAGTTTCTAATCTAAAATTCAGTTAAAAATCTCTCAGCCTTTAAACTAAAAGCTCTTCAAAGCCTAACAATGGAGGATACAGTTCAAATCAGTTCCAGCCTAAAACCTACGGTGATACCAATAGTTCTCAAAGGCTTGTACTACACATTATGGTCAAGAACCATCAAGACAACCATTTGTGGCAAAGGACTTTGGAATCACATCTTGGAGGATAATACTCCAACTATAGACAATCCAAAGGAGAAGAAGGATGAGGCAACAGGAAAAGAAGAAGCTAGGTGGTTCCAAGAAGATCAATCAGTCCTTGGATTCCTCCAAAATTTATTAGACCTATCCATACTTGAAGCTTATTCATATTGTGAAACTTCCAAGTCTCTTTGGGAGCCTCTCAAGAGGGTGTATGGGGATGTTTCAAACCTAAGCCGTGTGTATGAGGTCAAGAAGGCTCTCAATGATCTACACCAAGAGGATATCGAGTTCACAAAGTTCCTAGGGAAGTTCCAATCAACATAGTCCGAGCGTGACATGGTTAGACCAAGTTCTATGGATCCAAAGGTGCTTAATGAAAAGAAGGAACAAGACAAGATATTTGGGCTGCTTCTCAACATAAATCCAGCTTTTAAGGATGTGATTAAGTCCATCCTACGAGAGCCAAAACTCCCTGATTTCGAAGAGGTGTGCTCACGGATTCAAAAGGAGCAAGGCAACATTGGTTTGTTTGGTGGAAAAGGAGAACTAGTCATGGCCAACAAGAGCGTGTTTAAGCAAGAGGATAGGAAGAGTGTGATGTGTGAACATTGTAAGAGGAATGGCCACATCAAGGACAAGTGTTGGATACTTCATCCTCATCTCAAGCCTAAGGACCTCAAGCCAAACCGGTTCAAGGATTCAAAGGCTAACATCTCTCAAAAATTTGTGACTGAACCGACAAGTTCATCCAACCAAGAAGGGGAGCTAGCTATCAATGTATCCATGGAGTATGTTAAGAAGAGTGACTTGGAGGATCTCATCAAGGCCTATGCCTCAAAACTCTTCGGTATCACACTCTACTCCAATCAATTGTGTGATAAACCGGATCATAAGTTGGTGGTGGATTCGGGTGCTTCTCACCATATGATTAGCAATGCTAGGTTGTTAAAGAACATTGAACCATGTATGGGAGAACTAACTATAGCTGATGGTAAGGGTATTCCAATTGAAGAACCAGAAAATTAAGACTATTTCACAAAGAAAGTAATACTTTCTTTGTACCTAAGTTTAAGTCTAGCCTAGTTTCGGTCAAAAGGGCTAATAAAGACCTGAATTGCAATGTCACTTTTGGGCCTAACAATGTTTACTTTCAGGATATTAAGAGTGGTAAGATACTTGGAAGTGGTGGGACCCAAGATGAGCTCTATGTTCTTGAGGACACTCCTCCAAGCAATACGGATTCCTTGGCTTTCAAATCCTGTGTTTTTGCTAATAAAGATGTCTTATGGCATGCTAGATTAGGACATCCTCATGCTTGTGCTTTAAGCTTAATAATGCATAATGTTGCTTATGATCACTCAGTTTGTGAGGCTTGAATCCTTGGCAAACGTTGTCGTGTTGTTTTCCCTAAATCATCTACAATTTATGAGCATTGCTTTGATTTAGTACATTCCGATGTTTGGACCTCACCTTGCATGTCTAGAGATAGGAATAAATACTTTGTGACCTTTATAGATGAGAAATCGAAATATACATGGGTTACATTACTTCATATGAGGCATTTATAAACTTTCATAATTATGTTACTAATCAATTAAATGCCAAGATCAAGGTGTTAAGATCAGATAATGGAGGGGAATACACAAGTCAAAGATTCAAAAATCACTTAAACAAACAAGGTATACTACATCAAACTAGCTGTCCACATACACCACAACAAAATAGAGTTGCTGAAAGCAAGAACCGACACTTAATGGAAATAGCAATATCCATGATGTTTCATACCAATGTTCCTAAAAGGTTTTGGGGAGATGCAGTCTTGGTTGCTTGCTACCTCATCAATCGGATTCCAACCAAAGTCTTGCAAGACATATCTCCATTTGAGGTACTCAATAAAATGAAACCTTCCATTGATCATTTACGTGTATTTGAGTGTGTGTGCTTTGTGTATGTTCCAGGTGATCAAAGAAGCAAGTTGGAGACAAAGAGCATCAAGTGTATGTTCCTTGGATATTCGACAACACAAAAGGGTTATAAGTGTTATGATCCAAGCAACAACAAGACATATGTGTCTAGAGATGTGAAGTTCATAGAAGAACGAAGCTATTATGATCAGAAAGATTGGGAAGGATTGAAGGATCTCTCAAGTTCACCTTCTGATTTGGCTAAGAGTTTGAGGTTTCTTTTGAATCATTTCGGAAATGATGTGCCAAGGGATTCAAGACAAGACGAAGCAAGAACTCCAAGTAGTTCACAAGATACCCAAGAGAATGAACAAGGGGTGGTAACTCATGAACCAACTCCAATCGAAGAACAAGCTACGGCCCAAAACCAAGAACAAGACGACTTGGAAGTGGGTATAGAGGAACCTATTCACCAAATGGAAGAGGAAACTGTTGAAGCGGAGGCTGCACCACCTGTTCCGCAACTAAGGAGGAGTACTAGACTTAGGAAAGACCCATCCAATTGGGTAAACACTAGGGTCTTCTACAACAACCAGGTCGTGGCTCATCCCATACAAGATGTTTGTTCCCCTAACCTCTTGCTATCTAGTCATCAAGCATACCTTGGAAAGATTGAACAAAGTCAGATTCCAAGGACTTATGAAGAAGCTAAGAGCAAGAAAAAAATAGTTAGATGCAGTAAGAGATGAGAAGGGAGCTATGGAAAGGAATCATACATGGGATATACAAGAATTTCCCAAAGGCAAGAAGGTTGTAAGTTCCAAGTGGGTGTTCACCATCAAGTATAAGAGCAATGGGGACATAGAAAGGTACATGCCGCGTCTAGTTGCAAGAGGTTTTACTCAGACATATGGAGAGTACTATACTGATACATTTGCACCGGTGGCTAAGATACACACTGCAAGGGTTGTTCTTTCACTAGCTACGAATCTGACTTGGGACTTGTGGCAATTGGATGTCAAGAGCGCATTCCTACAAGGAGAACTTGAAGAGGAAGTGTATATGACTCCACCACCAGGCCTTGAAGATCTTTGCAAAGAGGGACAGGTTCTAAGACTTAGGAAGGCAATATATGGGTTGAAGCAGTCACCAAGGGCCTGGTATCACAAATTAAGCTCCACACTTACTGACAATGGGTTCAGGAAATCCCATTCAGATCATACTTTGTTCACTCGTCAAAACCCAAAAGGAATTGTGGCTGTCTTGGTTTATGTGGATGACCTTATCATCACAGGAGATGATAAGGAAGGAATTCAGTCCACAAAGGCCTTCTTAAACAGATCATTTGACATCAAAGATCTTGGAGAGATGACGTACTTCTTGGGTATTGAAGTGTGTCGGTCTCAGGAAAGGCTCTTTCTATCCCAAAGAAAGTATGCTCAGGAAAGCTTGGGGCTAAACCGGCCAAAACTCCTCTTGAAGATGGTAAAAGGTCAACGGGAAGGGGGAGAAAGCTGATGAGTTATTTAAGGATGCTTCTCAGTATAGAAGACTAGTTTGGGAAGCTGATCTACCTCACCTTCACATGACCAGACTTGTGCTTTGCTGTGAATCAAGTGAGTCAACATATGCAAAAACCTACTGTATATCATTGGAGCATGGTAGAAAGGATCCTTAGATACATCAAAGGATCTCCTGGTCAAGGCATATGGATGGGCAAGAATGGGAACACAGACATTGTCGGGTAATGTGATGCGCATTGAGCTGGTGATAAGGTGGATAGGAAATCAACCACTGGGTATTGCACCTTCATTGGTGGGAACTTAGTCACTTGGAATACTAAGAAGCAGAAGGTGATATCATGTTCTAGTGCTGAATCAGAATATAGGACTATGAGGAAGCTGACAAGTGAAATAACTTGGATCAAAGCACTTTTGAAAGACTTTGGCATTGAACAACATGGGCCCATTACCTTCCATTGTGATAATCAGGCAGCCATTCACATAGCTTCAAACTCAGTGTTTCACGAGAGGACCAAGCACATAGAGATCCATTGCCATAAGGTTAGGGAGAAAGTTCAAGATGGAACCATTCTGCCAAGTTATACAAGGAGTGAAGACCAACTAGCAGACATCTTCACAAAAGCAGAAAGTTTCAAAGTTTGCAAGAACATCTTTAGCAAACTTAGGCTTGTTGATTTATCACATCCATGATCAAAGGTCCCCTAATCTAAGGGCAACACACTCTTTTTCCCCTATTAAGGCTTTGTCCCAAGCGGTTTTCCTTAATAAGGTTTTAATGAGGTGTTGCCTTGGGTTCCCAAGCTTAAGACTTTAGAGTGATTCCAAAGTCTTTAGGTTGAGGGGGAGTATTGACATAGGAAAATCAAATAAGAACTATCTTGACCTACAAGGCAAGTGTGAGCAATTTAATTCATGGATGGAAACGAAAATTCAGTTTGAATAACAAGAGAAAATGATATGAGTATGGAAAGCACAAAAAAGTGAAGCTCATGGCAAGGAATGAACCAGTGGAACATGAATAAGCTCTGACACTACCAGCTGGACCATTAACCCGAGCCAAAGCCAAGAAACTCAAAGAGGCAATCAGCAGCATACTCAACAAGGAGAATGCACAACAATATCACTTGGACTTGAATGGAGAAGTGCCTAAATGCACTCTGAATTTGGTACAAGCCAAAGACAACATACAAATGGGTATGTAATCCATTTGTACTCTTTTTCCCTTATCTAAGTTTTCTTCCATTGGGTTTTCTTGGTAAGGTTTTTAATGAAGCAAATGAATCACATTACAACCTGCCCAAGTTTTTGCTTAAAATAAAAAGGAGTTCACTTAAAAATGGTCCAAATTGGCGTCATCAAAAGGGGGGAAAGTGTCTACATTCATAGTCAAAATAAGAGTTAATGAAGTCAAGGTCTTTGGTCAAGTATTCCCTTGTAAATTCAACCATTTTAATGTTGTAGGCTCCTCCTATTCACGTCTCCATACAGTATAAATAGGGGCTTTCAGTTGTAAACTTCATCATTTAACTTTTCAAATAGAAACAACTTCTTTTCTTAAGTTCGAGAGCGATTCTCTTCTTAATCTGATTGTTGGTGTGTAATTTCCTTCAGTCAACATTTAATAGCCTTAGTGTGTAATATCTAAGCTTCTATCTGCAGCTACTACGTGACCCTTCAATCCACAACTTTTGAACATATTGAATTTCGATTCATTCTATTGCAAAGCCTATCTCAACCACGTCCAGAACTGCATTCTTTGGGAGGTTCGCATCATTTGGTATCAGAGCACACTTCTGATCGGTTATCCCTATTCCTAATCTCTCTATCTCTCCATTTCCATCTGCTTAGATTGCATCAGCTTGTGTATTGATTTGCATCAGTTGATTAATCGAAAAAAACCTATCCATATAATTGCATTGTTATTTTTATCCAATATTACATCAGTTTATCACATTAAAATCAATCCCAACCCATTGAATTTTCACTTCAGAAAATAACACACTTGCAACTCGTCGCCTTCCATCAAATTTTTTCTTAAAACAGGTACTTTTAACACATTTGTTAAGTGTATTTGTAGCTATGTCTGGAGGAAATCAAACTTCAAAAGCACCAAACTTGTTAATGGAGGATCTAGTAGCAGAAATGAAGAAAGCACTACAAATAGAGCTGGAAGCCATTCATTTGCGGCTTGATGATGTACAGAACAATAATAACACTGAAGGAGGTCCAAGGAGAACTAGGAATCCTTTTAGACATGGCCATAATGAAGAAACAGAAGCCTACTATAGCTGTGACAGTGAAGGGAGTAGGAGAACCCAAAGGAGGCATATGCGTGTAAGAGAAGAAAGGGGTCAGCCTAATGACACCTTAGGAGGTCTTAAATTTAAGATACCATCATTTTATGGCAAAAATGATCCAGACACTAACCTGGAATAGGAGAAGAAGATCGAGCTAGTGTTTTATTGTCAACACTATTCCGAGCTCAACAAGGTCCGCGTAGCTGCTACTGAATTTTATGAGTATGCACTCAGCTGGTGGGATCAATTGGTGACTTCTAGAAGACGTAATGGTGAGTATCCTGTAGAAACATGGGCTGAGATGAAAGCCATAATGAGGAAAAGGTTTGTGCCCAGCCATTATCACCGCGAACTTCACCAAAAGTTAAGGAGACTCAAGCAAGGAAGCCAAAGTGTCAAGGACTATTACCCTCCTGATCAGGGCAGACATTTCAGAAGATAGATAATCTACTATGGCAAGATTTTTAGGAGGACTTAACCGTGATATTCAAGATAGAATAGAGCTGGAACATTATGTGGAGTTATAGGAAATTTTGCACAAAGCTATACGGGTGGAACAACAGCTAAAAAGAAAAAGTTATACTAGGCCAAGCTATGGAACATCTAACAATAAGCCTAGCTACCAAAGGGAAGGAAAGCATATTGCTAAAGTTGATTCCAAACCTTCAACGACCACTCAAGATGTCAAGGACAAATCTGAAGCTACTACATTCACTAGAACAAGGGATGTGAAGTGTTTCAAATGCCAAGGAAGAGGGCACTATGCCAATAAATTCACCTACAAGAAGATCATGATTCTGTTGGAAAATGGTGAAATAGAATCCGAGGAAGAAGAAGTTTTTTCTGATTCTTCAGAAGAGTATCTTGAACCTCCTATGGCAGGAGAATTATTGGTAACAAGAAGAACCCTAAGCGTACAAAACAAAACCAAAGAACATGAGCAAAGAGAGAACCTGTTTCACTCAAAATGCCACATCCAAGGAATAGTCTGCAGCATCATTATTTATGCAGGCAGCTGCACTAATGTGGCTAGTGAAACTATGGTAGACAAGTTAGGTCTGGAAGTGTTCAAGTATCCAAAGGCATATAAGCTGCAATGGCTTAATTAGTGTGGCGAATTGAAGGTAAGCACCAGAGTCAAAATACCTATAACCATTGGAAAGTACCAAGATGAGGTCCTTTGTTATGTTTTACCAATGGAGGCTGGCCACATTCTGTTTGGAAGACCGTGGCAGTTTGATCAGAAGGTCATTCATGATGGTTACACCAACCAACACTCGTTTGAAAACAAAGGTAAGAAGATCACAGGAGGTGTACCAAGAGCAGGTTGTGTTGGAGCAAATGAAAACAACTTGAACTTCAAAGGAAACCATAGGTGAAAGTTCAGAAAATGCAAAATCAAAAGGCTGTGAGAGCAAGAACAAAAAGCACTCAGGTTTCTTTGTGAGAAAAGGTAAAGAGAATGTTGTGACAGATGCATTGTCACGGACGTATGCTTTAATATCTTCTCTTGATGCTAAGTTGTTAGGTTCTGAACAACTTAAAGAGCTATATGAAATTGATCCTGAATTTAAAGATGTATACATTGCTAGCAGAAAGTTTTCTTTAGGAAAATATTACCGGGATGAAGGATTCCTATTTTATGATAATAGATTATGTCTAACTAACTATTCTATTCAAGACTTGTTAGTTAGGGAAGCTCATGGAGGAGGACATATGGGGAATTTTGGAGTTGACAAAATTCTTAAAGTAATGCAAGATCATTTCCATTTGCCACACATGAAAACAGACGTAGAAAGAATCTGTGCAAGGTGTGCCACATGCAAATAGGCTAAGTCTAAGGTTCAACCCCACGGTTTGTACACTCCTTTACCCATTCATACTCATCCATGGATTGGCATATCAATGGAATTTGTGGTTGGTTTGCCTATAACTAAGACAGGAAAAGATTCTATCTTTATTGTGGTTGATAGATTCTCTAAGATGGCTCATTTTATACAATGTCGCAAGACTGATGATGTATTGCATATAGCCAATCTGTTCTTTCAGGAGGTATTTCGCTTGCATGTAACGCCTAGGACCATAGTTTCTGATAGAGACAATAAGTTTTTGAGTTACTTTTGGAAAACTCTTTGGTCTAAGGTAGGAACAAAGTTGGTATTCTCTACAACATGTCACCCACAAACGGATGGTCAAACTGAAGTAGTTAAAAGAACCTTGTCTACTTTATTGCGTGCATTAATCAAATGAAATCTTAGAACATGGGAAGAATGTTTACAATATGCTGAATTTGCAGATAACCATTTTGTACATTCTAGTTCTAAGTATTCTCCATTTCAAATTGTTTACGGTTTCAATCCTTTATCTCCTTTGGATCTAACCCCTTTGCATTTAAGTGAAAGAGCTAGTATTGATGGAAAAAGAAAAGCTGAGATTGTTAAACAGATCCATGAGAATGCAAGGAAGAAAACTGAGGCTAGAACCCAACAATATGCAAAAAAGGCCAATAAAAGAAGACGTGAACTGGTATTTGAGGTGGGAGACCTCGTGTGGATTCACTTGAGGAAAGAAAGATTTCCTGCTGAAAGAAAATCTAAACTTATGCCCAAAATTGATGGACCTTTCAAAATAGTTCAAAAGATCAACAACAACGCCTACAAAATTGATCTTCAAGGTAAGAATAATGTCAGTCAAATATTCAATGTTTCTGATCTTGTGCTTTTCATTGCAGATGAACCAGATTTGAGGTCAAATCATTTTCAAGAGGATGATACGAGCATGGAAAGCACTCAAAAAGAGAAACTCATGGCTAGGAATGAACCAGTGGAACATGAAGAAGCTCTTGCACTACCAGCTGGACCATTAACCCGAGCCAAGGCCAAAAAACTCAAAGAGGCAATCAGCAGCATACTCAACAAGGAGAATGCACAAAAATTTCACTTGGGCTTGAATAGAGAAGTGTCTAAATGCACTCTGAATTTAGTACAAGCCCAAGATAGCATACAAATGGATATGTGATCCATTTGTACTCTTTTTCCCTTATCCAAGTTTTCTCCCATTGGGTTTTCTTGATAAGGTTTTTAATGAGGGAAATGAATCACATTACAACCAACCCAATCTGAGCACGTCTCATCTCATCTTAAGGCGCTGAACAGCCATGTTGCACAGATAGGTAAATTCCTTGGTAAACTTGAAGAAAACCCAAGGGAGTACTATCAAGCTATCACACTGGAAAGTGGGAAAGAGCTCCCACCTATAGAAGGAACTGATAGGCTCGAAGAATACGAGCCCAATGAAATAAACGAATCCCCTCAGGTTGCTGATTCAGAAACGTCTAAAACAAAGAACAAGGTGGATGAGGAGACACCACCTAAGACTAGTGCAGGTACAGGAAGAGAGGAATCAGTGTTCATACCACCCCTTCACAAGCCAAAGCTCCCTTTTCCAAGAAGGTTCAAGAAGCAGATTCTGGACTAGCAGTACGAGAAGTACAAGAGCTTGATAAGCTCAATTCCGGTAGGTTTACCTTTCATGGACTCGGTGTCGCATTGTCCGAAAGTGAACAAGCTGTTTTTAAAGACATGCTGGCTAAAATAAGAGTCCTCAAAAAAAGTTTAGCGATGGTTAATCATGAGTGGAGTGTCATAATTAAGAGTTCTATGCCAAAGAAATTGCAGGATCTAGGGAGCTTCACTTTGCCGTGCACTCTAGGGCCCTATTCTTTGGAAAGTGTCTGGTTAATCTTGGAGCAAGTGTGAGTTTGATGCCACTAACAGTCTCCAAACATCTCGGTCTTTCAAAATTCAAGAAGACGTGTATCTCACTTGTGCTTGTGGACAGATCTATAAGATACCCAATAGGAGTTCTAGAAAGCTTGCCATTGATGGTCGGAAACGTAGTAATACCGACAGATTTTGTCGTGTTGGCGATGGATAAAGTGCTGACTGATCCCATAATCCTTTGGAGACCTTTCTTGGCCACTGCTGAAGCTATCATTGACGTGAAGAAGGCAATCATAAACCTCAACTTAGGGACAGCAAGTCTGAAGTTCAACATCATGAATGCGCTGAAGAAACCGACCATAGAAGGAAAGGTATTCTTTGTTGAAACTTTTGTAGAATGGGAAGAGGACCGCCTAGAGGATCTGGCTGTGGAAGAACCCTTGGAGATAGCACTCTAAAGAGGCAGAGGAGGCTGTGTGATCGTGAACGAGAAGGCCCTGAAATACAAGAAGATGTTGGGCTCGTACCACGCCGACATGGAATTAGGCTGTTTGCTGGAGATGCTTGGGAAGGAGCGGCTGTGGAGTCAAGTGAAGCTAGCAATGTTAAGTCTAGAAATGAAGACAAGTTGGGTGTGCACAAGGCAGAGAAAAAGCAGACCCAAGATCGAGATCAACTGATCTACACTTCAAGCTCAACCTGTCAAGATACAAACAGGAGAGGGAAAAAGAAGCTAAGGCAAGTCAAGGGACACTACCCTTGTGGCTGATCCCGGATTTGCCGACCACAGACCAAGGATGCAAGGTCAACCACTAGGCCAATCTGAGGAGACCAATCGTGCATGAAGGGGGAACCGGATAACCTCCTGGACAGTCTCTGATCAAACACCGGGCTTATCTCGCTGGAGGACCTCCCTGGCCACTCCACCTACATGACATCGCACCCAAGAACGACCACACTATCTCTTTCAACCCCTACCCACCTATAAAGAGGTACCAATCACTCAAAATTTCGTTTGTTGTTATCATTTTTGTTTTCTTTATTTTCATCTCTCTTTCATATTTATTTTCTCACCGAGACGGTGAGAGATAAGTCCAGGGAGGGGGACACTGACGGTCACATTTGCATCATTTTTCACTGTACATATATTTATGCATTAGAAAAGCAAAAAAAAATGAAAAACCAAACTCGAAAAACCAAAAAAAATTTCATTGTCATTTACACTCCATGTGTTAGGATTGAGTCTCGAAGCATACATGATTTCGTTGCATTTGCATATGTACCATGGTTAGGCTACCTTGACTAAGTTGCATTTAAGACTAAGATTGGAATCCTTGCTAGGAGTACTATGATGCTTGCACCATTTCGAAACTTAGCAATCTTATATTGTGCCACAACCTATTAGGTAGATCATTCTCGGGAATTGAAATGTGTCTGATTTGATCCTAAGTCCATAAATTAGAACTTTAACTGTATTTGAAATGATCTTACATGCATCTTTCCTAAGACTTGTTCCTGGATACCGATATACACATTCGGGTTTTCTTTCACCTTTATACCACCCTCTACTAACCCGAATGGCCGAATCACCCTCTTTGGGACAGTTATGCCACTCCCAAACCCAATCCTTTCCTTGAAACCAGTATTACTCTTGTGTGAACCTTGTGTAAGGTCGTTTTACTAGAATGCTTACTTTGCAAAACATGTTAATTTTTGAAAACGACAAGGCTAGGACTTTCATGTAGATGCTAGCTTCACACTATAAGCTCAGCATAGGTTAGACTTGGGTAAGCTTGCTAGGGTTTTTCAGTATGAGATGAAAAGAAAAATAAAAACAAAGAAAATGAGAGGGAGCGTGTAGGGGTGTGCATAAGAAAAGGGGCATGAAGATTGGTTAATAAGTGTAAAAGATAGCTCTAAGTTAACTGTGAAAATTCCTCTAAGAAAGTAAGGAAGGAACAAGCCTAGATCAATTATCAAGAATAGAGGAGAAAAATAAGAAAAGAGCTAGAAAAGAAGAGTGATTCCAATGAGCCCAATTAATCACTACACCCTAGTACCAAAAAGAGAATTTCAAGGTGAGAGAAGAGAAAAAGATAGGCAACAAAAGCCTTGGAAGGCTAGATCACTTAGAATGAGATTGACTTGAGTTTGAGATAGAGAGTTTTGTGCTTGAACATGGGTAGATGAAAGTCTTGCCTTGTATGCATCATTTTTTTTGACTCTTAGTGTTTTGTGAAAGTTCCATTCTTTTTCGAGAGAACCCTTGTGATTAGTTGAACCACCTTACCTCACTTTAGAAACCATTCCTCCCTAGCCAAATGAACTTGTGTGGGTTGCTGCATGAAAATATTCACTTATGCATTTAATTGAATGTTAAGGAGTTACGGGATTTGATCGCGCATAGCATGACTAGGGATTGACATTGTGGCACATACGAAAAGTACTAGGAAGTAGGCTCGATTCAGCATTATAATACTTTTGGATAAGGATTTTGGGATTAGATCTTTGTGCATGGTTTCTGTTAGGGATCTAGTCTTCAGTCTTCTTTGTGCGTGGTTTCTGTTAGGGATCTGGTCTTCAATCTTCTTCTTCGGTTTGTTTTTGCTTGTTTTCCACGAGGACGAGTAAAAGGTAAGTCCAGGGGAGTTGATAACCATGGTTTATGCATTGTTTCACCATGCATTTCACCACTTTTTTGTGCCTGCATTAGCATTTTAGGAATTATATCTTCCCATTTACATTCATTGGCATTTGGCATTGTATTCTATAGGTTAGTGCATGCATTTCTGTATCTTGCATACCTTCTCGATGTTTTCATGTACAACAAGAAGTAACCGGGATCAAGCAAGGAAAAATGACCAAGGGATCTCACCATGAGCGATCTCAGGCCAACACCATGATTTCACTGTCCAATCTAACCATGGCCTAACTAATGGGTCAATCTCGGGCCAACTTAATACCAAAATGTCTTAAACCTATTTTTATTTAACCGGTTTGTCCAGGAATTAAACTTAATTGTTAGAAATATTATATAAACATTTTTAAAGAATTTTAACCTAAGTTTTGTTTAATTTTCTCTTAGTTTTTGCCTCTGAACGGTTTTAAGAGAGAGGAGATTGATTTTTAACCTTTGTTCTTGAAGTCTTGGTTTTTAGTGAAGGATTTCTCTACCCTATCTCCTATCTTATGTCTATTTGCTTTTATTTCTTTATGCTTACTGTTTGAATGAATATGTTTGAGTAGTTTTCTGTATGGATTGTGGGTAAGGTAGGTTAGGGGAATCTGATATTGACTTAGGGTTGTTTAGGTAGGTTAGGGGAATCTGATATTGACTTAGGGTTGTTTAGGTAGATTAGATGATAAATCCCTAATGTTTAGGGTGTCCTTAATGTTAGGGATTGAAGTAGCTAATCAATGTTTAGATGGATGATGTTCTTCTCTAACGTGTAGGTGGGCCTAAACATCCTTATTACATCTTAGCCAGCAAGAGTTGATTGCTAAGACGATAGGTGGACATGATTAGACTTGAACCCAATGATCACTAGGCGATATAATGCTGTGAAAAAGACTTGTAGTCTATAGGCTGGTGAATGGTTGTTGCCACGAGATTGGATCAATCTACTAGATAGTGTTCTAAATCTTAGGGTATTATCTAATCAAATCGGTAGAATCGTTAGTCAAAGGATAATTGCACCTAATGTCCGTATTTCTTGCTTATTGAATTGAACTCCTCTTTAATTTCTTTGTAATTAGATTATTAGATAACAATCAAAAACCCAATTAGTGTTTGCCTAGATTTAAGTATTTTGTATATTCATAGTGTGTTAGTCTACTTCCCTGAGGATTCGATACCCAATTACTACTCGATTTGCTCTGGACTTGGAGTTGTACACGGAATTAAAACTTAAATCCCCATCAAGTTTTTGGCGCAATTAGCAATAGCCATAGGATTTTGATTCACCTAGAGACTAGGTATTTTATTTTGGAAAGCTCTCTCACAGATCTCTGACGTGCCAATCGGTTGAAGACCCATTGGAAATGGTTTCGACTTTAAATGTTGATGTATAAATGTTTTCCCCGTGTTGGACCACATTTTTTATTCACTCGGTTTTTTATGTGTGTATCGCAAAACATCGAATTTTTGAAATGTCATAAGTTTTGCACAGCGATGAATTACTTGGCCAACAATACCATTTCGGAAACCTCACTCTAAGATCTCTGACGTGCCAATCAGTTTAAGATCCATTGGAAATGTTTTTGAACCCAAGTTTTGATGTTTATATGCTCTTCAGATTTTTTTCTCGGGCGAAAGCACTGACGAGCTCAAACCCATTTTATCGGCCATCTCAAGCTCATCCATCGATGATTCAAAACGTTTCAACCATCTAGACGAGGCCGACACATCGTGTGGATTATTATTTATCGAGTGGAGCTCAAAAAGAAACATTTAAAAGGTTGATGAAAAGCATATTTACAATTGCATGACACATAATACCAGGTGCGATCATACCATCACTAATGCACCAGATACCATCACAACTACGCAGTTAAGCGGGCTTGGGAATAGTACTGGGATGGGTTACCTCATGTGAAGTCCACGTGTTACACCCATTTTCTTATACACTCGATTTTTATATGTCAATTGCAAAACGTCGTATTTTTGAAATGCCACAAGTTTCGCACCGCGATGAACTACACAGCCGACAATACCATTTCAGAAAGCTTTGTCAAAGATTTCTGACGTGTGAGTTGGTTGCAGACCCATTGGAAATGTTTTCGACCCCAAATATTGATGTTTTAGATGCTCTTCCGGACGTTTTTCTCGGGGGGAAGCAATCATGACCTCAAAACCTTTTATCGACAATCTCAAACTCATCGCATCGATGATCCAAAATATTTCAACTATCTAGATGATGCCCAGATATCATGTGGGCTCTTCTTTATTTAGTGGAGCTCAAGAAGAAACATTGAAAAAGTGGATGAAGAACATATTTATGATTGCATGATATGTACTACCGGGTGCGATCATACAAGCACAAATGCACCAGATCCCATCAAAACTTGCAGTTAAGCGTTCTTGGGCGAGGGTAGTGCTGGGATGGATGACCTCCTGGGAAGTCCTCTTGTTGCACCCCATTTTTTATTCACTCAAAGTTTATTGTGTCTATCGCAAAACGTCATGTTTTTGAAATGCCATAAATTTCTCATCGCGATGAACTACTCGGCCGACAATACCATTTCGGAACGCTCTCTCACAGATATCTGACGTGCCAATTGGTCAAAGTCCCATTGGAAATGTATTTGACCCCAAATTTGGATGTATAGATGCTCTTTCAAATGTTTTTCTAGGGCGGAAGAAATCACGACCTCAAAAATGTTTTATCGGCGATCTCAAACTCATCCATCGATGATCCAAAAAATTTCAACCATCTAGACGAGGCCCACACATCCTGTGGATTATTTTTTATCGAGTGAAGCTCAAGAAGAAACATTTAAAAAGTGGATGAAAAGCATATTTACGATTACCTGACACATAATACCACGTGCAATCATACCACCTCTAATGCACTGGATACCATCAGAATTGCGCAGTTAAGCCTACTTGGATGAGAATAGTACTTATATGGGTTACCTCATGGGAAGTCCACGTGTTACACCTGTTTTTTATTCACTGGGTTTTTTATATGTCTATCACAAAACTTCGTATTTTCGAAATGCCATAAGTTTCGCACTACGATGAACTACATGGCCGACAATACCATTTTAGAAATCTCACTCAAAGATCTCTGACGAAGATCCATTGGAAATGTTTTAGACCCCAAATTTTGGTTTTTAGATGCTCTTTCATACGTTTTTCTCGGACGAAAGCAATCACGAGCTGAAAAACATTTTATCGGTATTCTAAAACTCATCTCATCGACGATCCAAAAATTTTCAACTATCTAGACGACTCCCACATATTGTGTGGATTCATCTTTATTCAGTGGACCTCAAGAAGAAACATAGAAAAAGTGGATGAATACCATATTTACGATTGCATGACATGTACTACCGGGTGTGATCATACCAGCACTAATACATCGAATCCCATCATCTCTTCAGTTTAGTGTGTCTGGGCAAGAGTAGTACTGCGATGGGTGACCTCTTGGGAAGTATTCATGTTGAACCCCTTTTTTATTCAGTTAGTTTTTTTATGTCTCTATCGTAAAACGTCGTATTTTCAAAATGCCATAAGTTTCACACTGCGATGAACTATATGGCCGACAATACCATTTAAGAAAGCTCTCTCAGAGATCTCTAACATTCCAATTTGTTGAAGACCCATTGAAAATATTTTCGACCCATAATTTTGATGTGTTAGATGCTCTTTTGGACATTTTTCTCGAGCGAAGCAATCACGACTTCAAAACCATTTTATCGGCAATCTCAAACTCATTGCATCGACACTCCACAATGTTTCAACTATCTAGATGATACCCACATATCGGTAGGGTTATTCTTTATCGAGTGGAACTTAAGAAGAAACATTGAAAAATGGATGCAGAGCATATTTACGATTGCATGACATGTACTATCGGGTGCCATCATACAAGCACAAATGCACCGTATCCCATCAGAACCCGTAGTTAAGCATGCTTGGGCGAGAGTAGCAATGGGATGGGTGATCTCCTGCCAAGTCTTTGTATTGCACCCCATTTTTTATTCACTCAAAGTGTTTTATGTGTCTATCGCAAAATGTCGTATTTTCGAAATGCCATAAGTTTCACATTGCGATGAACTACACGGCCGACAATACCATTTCGGAAAGCTCTCTCAAAGATCTATGACGTGTCAGTTGGTTTCCAACCCATTGGAAATGTTTTCGACCCGAAATATTAATGTATTACATGATCTTCCGGGCGTTTTTCTCTTCGGGAAGCAATCACGACCTCAAAACCGTGTTATCGGTAATCTCAAACTCATCACATCAACGATCCAAAATATTTCAACTATCTAAATGATGCCCACATATCGCATGGGTTCTTCTTTATCGAGTGGAGCTCAAGAAGAAACATTGAAAAAGTGGATGAAGAGCATATTTACAATTGCATGACATGTACTAACTGGTGCGATCAAAGAATCACAAATGCACCAGATCCAATCAGAACTTGCAGTTAACCATTCTTGGATGATAGTAGCCTTGGGATGGATGACCTCCTGGGAAGTTCTCGTGTTGCACCCCGTTTTTTATTCAGTCGAAGTTTTATGTGTCTATCGCAAAATGTCATATTTTCAAAATGCCATAACTTTCGCATCGCGATGAAGTACTCGGCCGACAATACCACTTCGGAACGGTCTCTCACAAATCTATGACGTGCCAATTGGTGAAAGTCCCATTGGACATGTATTCCAACCCAAATTTAGATGTATAGATGCTCTTTCAGACGTTTTTCTCGGGCGGAAGAAATCACGACCTCAAAACCGTTTTATCGGTGATACGAGCATGGAAAGCACACAAAAGGAGAATCCCATGGCTAGGAATGAACGAGTGGAACATGAAGAAGCTCTTGCACTACTAGCGGGACCATTAACTCGAGCCAAGGTCAAGAAACTCAAAGACGCAATCAGGAGTATGCTCAACAGGGAGAATGCACAACAAATTCACTTGAGCTTGAATGGAGAACTGCCTAAAAGCACTCTGATTTTAGTACAAGCTCAAGACATCATACAAATGGGTATGTGATCCATTTGTACGCTTTTTCCCTTATCAAAGTTTTCTCCCATTGGGTTTTCTTGGTAAGGTTTTTAATGAGACAAATGAATCACATTACAACCAGCCCCGTTTGTTGTTTAAAATCAAAAGGAGTCCACTTAAAAATTGTCCAAATTGGTGTCATCAAGGGGGGGGGGGAAAGTGTATACATTCATAGTCAAAATAAGAGTTAATGAAGTCAAGGTCTTTGGTCAAGTCTTTCCATGTAAATTCAACCATTTTAATCATATAGGCTCCTCCTATTTACGTCTCCTAATAGTATAAATAGGGGCTTTCAGTTGTAAATTTCATAATTCAACTTAAAAAACAAATTCTTTTCTTAAGTTTGAGAGTGATTCTCTTCTTATTCTGATTGTTGGTGTGCAATATCCTTCAGTCAACATTTAGTAGCCTTAGTTTCTAATATCTAAGCTACTATCTTAGGTAAAGCAGTAGTCTTTCTACAGCTACTGTATGACCCTTCAATGCACAACCTTTGAACAGATTGAATTTTGATTCATTCTGCTGCAAAACCTATCTCTACCGCATCCAGAAGTGCATTTCTTGGGAGGTTTGCATCATTTGGTATCAGAGCACACTTCTGATCCGTTATCCCTATCTCTAATCTCTCTATCTCTCCATTTCCATCAGCTTAGATTGCATCAGCTTGTGTATTGATTTGTATCAGTTGATTTATCGAAAAAACCTATCCATATAGTTGCATTGTTGTTTTTATCCAATATTACATCAGTTTATCACATCAAAATCAATCCCAACCCATTGCATTTTCGCTTCAGAAAATAACACACTCGCAACTCTTCGCCTTTCATCGAATTTTTTTTAGAACAGATACTTTTAACACATTTACATTGACATGGGAAAAACAAATAAGACCTATCTTGACCTACAAGACAAGTGTGAGCAATAAAATTCATGGAGGAAAACGAAAATTCAGTTTGAATAACAAGGGAAAAGAAGAAAAGGAGGGAAGTTATTATTTAAAATAGTAAATATGGTGATATAGCTGCTTTGTGAGAAAAATCATAGTGAACAAGCACATGTCCATGCTCCACACAGCCTTCGTAACCACACAAAATGGTCATGATTGCTGCACACAGCCTTGGTAACCACACCAAACGGTCATAAGTTTGTTTGCAGCTCCTCCCCTCTTTTCCCATTGGTAGTCAACAACTACCTCCTCTATTAAGCTCATCCATAAGTTTAATTCTGATTTTTTTTGTGTTCACATTGTAAATCCTCTATAAAAAGGCTGTAAACATTCAATGTATAGGTTAACTCTTTGGAGATTCTTCTCCATAAGTCTAAAAATTTCTTATTTTCTCATGCTTCTTTTTGAGTTTCTGGGTTCAATTCTTCACATTTCTCCTCTCTAACTTCAATATTCTTACATGGTATCAGAGCATAAGATCATTCTCTTACTTTTTCTACTCAAATCTCTCAGTTTCTAATTTTAAATTCTGTCAAAAATCTCAGCATTTAAACTAAAAACTCTCGGTTTTATTCAACCATAAAAGCTGCCTCCTATGAGCTCTTCAAAGCCTAACAATGGAGGATACAGTTCAAATCAGTTTCAGCCTGAAACCTACGGTGATACCAGTAGTTCTCAAAGGCTTGAACTACACATTATGGTCAAGAACCCTCAAGACAGCCATTTGCAAAGGACTTTGGAATCACATCTTGGAGGATAATACTCCAACTATAGACGATCCAAAGGAGAAGAAGGATGAGGCAACAATAAAAGAAGAAGCTAGGTGGTTCCAAGAAAATCAATCAGTCCTTGGATTCCTCCAAAATTCATTGGACCCATCCATACTTGAAGCTTATTCATATTGTGTAACCGCCAAGTCTCTTTGGGAGACTATCAAGAAGGTGTATGGGGATGTTTCAAACTGCAGCCGTGTGTATGAAGTTGAGAAGGCTCTCAATGATATACACAAAGAGGATATGGAGTTCACAAAGTTCCTAGGAAAGTTCCAATCAACATGGTCCGAGCTTGACATGTTGAGGCCAAGTTCTATAGATCCAAAGGTGCTTAATGAAAGAAAGGAACAAGACAAGATATTTGGGCTCCTTCTCAACCTAAATCCAGCCTTTAAGGATATGATTATTTCCATCCTAAGAGAGCCAAAACTCCCTGATTTCGAAGAGGTGTGCTCGCGGATTCAAAAGGAGCAAGGCAACATTGGGTTGTTTGGTGGAAAAGGAGAACTAGTCATGGCCAACAAGAGCGTGTTTAAGTAAGAGGATAGGAATAGTGTGATGTGTGAACATTGTAAGCGGAATGGCCACATCAAGGACAAGTGCTGGATACTTCATCTTCATCCCAAGCCTAAGGACTTCAAGCCAAACCGGTTCAAGGATTCAAAGGCTAACATCTCTCAAAAGGTTGTGACTGAACCGCAATGTTCATCCAACCAAAGAGGGGAACTAGCTATGAATGTATCCATGGAGTATGTTAAGAAGAGTGACTTGGAGGACCTCATTAAGGCCTATGCCTCAAAACTCTCCGGTATCACACTCTAGTCCCATAAATTTCTTGATAAATCTGATCATAAGTTGGTAGTGGATTCGGGTGCTTCTCACCATATGATTAGCAATGCTAGGTTGTTAAATAACATTGAACCATGTCTAGGACAAGTAACTATAGCTGATGGTAAGGATATTCCAATTGAAGGAACTAGAAAATTAAGACTATTTCACAAAGAAAGTAATGCTTTCTTTGTACCTAAGTTTAAGTCTAACCTAGTTTCGGTCAAAAGGGCTACTAAAGACCTGAATTGCAATGTTACTTTTGGACCTAACAATGTTTACTTTCACGATATTGAGAGTGGTAAGATACTTGGAAGTGGTGGGACTCAAGATGAGCTCTATGTTCTTGAGGACACTCCTCCAAGCAATTCAGATTTCTTAGCTTTGAAATCCTGTGTTTTTGCTAATAAAGATTTCGTATGGCATGCTAGATTAGGACATCCTCATGCTCGTGCTTTAAGCTTAATAATGCCTAATGTTTCTTATGATCACTCAGTTTGGGAGGCTTGTATCCTTGGCAAACATTGTCGTGTTGTTTTCCCTAAATTGTCTACAATTTATGAGCATTGCTTTGATTTAGTACTTCCGATGTTTGGACCTCACCTTGCATGTCTAGAGATAGGAATAAATAATTTGTGACCTTTATAGATGAGAAATCGAAATATACATGGGTTACATAACTTCCATCTAAAGATAGGATTTATGAGGCATTTATAAACTTTTATAATTATGTTACTAATCAATTCAATGCTAAGATCAAAGTGTTAAGATCAGATAATGGAGGGGAATACACAAGTCAAAGATTCAAAGGTCACTTAAACAAACATGGAATACTACATCAAACTACCTGTCCACACACATCACAACAAAATGGAGTGGCTAATAGGAAGAACCGACACTTAATGGAAGTAGCAAGATCCATGATATTTCATACCAATGTTCCTAAAAGGTTTTTGGGAGACACAGTCTTGGTTGCTTGCTACCTCATCAATCGGATTCCAACCAAAGTCTTGCAAGACATGTCTCCATTTGAGGTACTCCATAAAACTAAACCTTCCATTGATCATTTACGTGTATTTGGATGTGTGTGCTTTGTGTATGTTCCAAGTGATATAAGAAACAAGTTGGAGGCAAAGAGTATCAATCGTATGTTCCTTGGATATTCAACAACACAGAAGGGTTATAAGTGTTATGATCCAAGCAACAACAGGACGTATGTGTCAACAGATGTCAAGTTCATAGAAGAACGAAGCTATTATGATCAGAAAGATTGGGAAGGATTAAAGGATCTCTCAAGGTCACCTTCTGATTTAGTTACGAGTTTGAGGTTTCTCTTGAGTCATTTGGGAAATGATGTGCCAAGGGATTCAAGACAAGAAGAAGCAAGAACTCCAAGTACTTCACAAGATACCCAAGAGAATGAACAAGGGGCGGTAACTGAAGAACCAACCCCAATCCAAGAAGAAGCTACGGCCCAAAACCAAGAACAAGATGACTTTGAAGTGGGTATAGAGGAACCTATTCACCAAATGGAGGAGGAAACGGTTGAAGAGGAGGCTGCACCACCTGTTCAGCAGCTAAGGAGGAGTACTAGAATTAGGAAGGACCCATCCAATTGGGTAAAAACTAGGGTCTTCTACAACAACCAGGCCGTGGCTCATCCCAAAGGAGGCATAGGCGTGTAAGAGAAAAAAGGGGTCAGCCTAATGACACCTTAGGAGGTCTTAATCTTAAGATACCATCATTCTATGGCAAAACTGATCCAAACACTTACCTGGAATGGGAGAAGAAGATCAAGCTGGTGTTCGATTGTCAACACTATTCCGAGCTCAACAAGGTCCGCGTAGCTTCTACTGAGTTTTATGAGTATGCACTCAGCTGGTGGGATCAATTGGTGATTTCCAGAAGACGTAATGGTGAGTATCCAGTAGAAACATGGGCTGAGATGAAAGACATAATGAGGAAAAGGTTTGTGCCCAGCCATTACCACCATGAACTTCACCAAAACCTAAGGAGACTCAGTCAAGGAAGCAAAAGTGTCGAGGACTATTACCAGGAGTTGGAAACCCTCATGATCAGGGCAGACATTTCAGAAGATAGAGAAGCTACTATAGCAATATTTTTAGGAGGACTTAATCATGACATTCAAGATAGAATGGAGCTGGAACATTATGTGGAGCTAGAGGAAATGTTGCACAAAGCTATACTGGTGGAACAGCAGCTAAAAAGAAAAAGTTATGCTATGCCAAGCTATGGGGCAGCTAACACTAAGCCTAGCTACCAAAGGGAAGGAAAGCAGATTGCTAAAGGTTATTCCAAACATTCAACGACCACTCAAGATGTCAAGGGAAAATCTGAAGCCACTACATTCACTAGAACAAAAGATGTGAAGTGTTTCAAATGCCAAGGAAGAGGGCACTATGCGAATGAATGCACCAACAAGACGATCATGATTCTGTTGGATAATGGTGAAATAGAATCCGAGGAAGAAGAAGTCTTTTCTGATTCTTCAGAAGAGTATGTTGAACCCCCTATGGCAGGAGAATTATTGGTAACAAGAAGAATCCTAAGCGTATAAAACAAAACCAAAGAACATGAACAAAGAGAAAATCTGTTTCGCTCAAGATGTCACGTCCAAGGAAAGGTTTGCAGCATCATTATTGATGGAGGCAGCTGCACTAATGGGGCTAGTGAAACTATGGTAAACAAGTTAGATTTGGAAGTGTTCAAGCACCCAAATTCGTATAAGCTGGAATGGCTTAATGGATGTGGCGAATTGAAGGCAAGCAGCAGAGTAAAAGTACCTATAACCATTGGAAAGTACTAATATGAGGTCCTTTGTGATGTTTTACCAATGGAGGCTGGCCACATTCTGCTTGGAAGACCATGGCAATTTGATCGAAAGATCATTCATGATGGTTACACCAACCAACACTCGTTTGAACACAAAGGTAAGAAGATCAAACTTGTTCCTATGACACCACAGGAGGTGTACCAAGATCAGCTCGTGTTGGAGCAAAGGAAAACATCTGGAACTTCAACGGAAACCATAAGCACCAAAAGTGACAGAGGTTGTGAGAACAAGAACAAGAAGCACTCAAGTTTCTTTGTGAGAACTGGTGGAGTTAAGAAGGCTCTCTTCTCACAATAACATGTTCTTTTGTTTATCTATAAGGAAGCTCTCATGAGTTTAACTAACATTGCACCGGTATTACCGAGTGAAGTGACTTCTATTTTGCAGGATTATGAAGATGTCTTTCTAGAAGACAACCCAAAGGGGCTACCACCCATCAGAGGCATTGAACATCAGATTGATTTTGTACCAGGAGCCTCACTACCAAATAGACTAGTTTATAGAACCAATCCCGTTGAGACTAAGGAGCTGCAAAGACAAGTTAATGAGCTAATGTAGAAGGCCTATATCAGGGAGAGCATGAGCCCTTGTGCTCTGCCAGTTCTACTTGTGCCAAAGAAAGATGGCAGCTGGCGCATGTGTGTTGATTGTAGAGCAATCAACAACATTATGGTAAAGTATCGCCATCCAATCCCTAGGTTAGATGACATTCTTGATGAATTGTATGGTTCCAGAATCTTTTCTAAGATAGATCTTAAGAGTGGGTACCATCAAATACGCATGAAAGAAGGGGATGAATGGAAAAGTGCATTTATAACTAAGCATGGATTATATGAATGGTTAGTCATGCCATTTGGGTTAACAAATCTACCTAGTACCTTCATGAGGTTGATGAATCATGTTCTTAGTGCATTCATAGGAGTCTTTGTTGTAGTATACTTTGATGAAATCTTAATCGACAACAAGAATCTTGAAGAGTATGCTAGTCAGTTGACATTGGTTCTAAGTGTTCTTAGAAAAGAAAAACAATATGCCAATCTTAAGAAATGCACTTTTTGTACAGATAACATTGTGTTCCTAGGCTTTTTTTATAAGTGCAGATGGTATTAAGATTGATGAGGAGAAGGTCAAAGCTATTAAGGAATGGCCAAATCTAAAAACAGTAGGAGAAGTGAGAAGTTTCCATGGGCTAGCTGGCTTCTATAGACGCTTTGTCAAGGATTTTAGCGCTATTGCTGCCCCACTTACTGAAGTAATCAAGAAAGATGTAGGAAAGCTCAAGAAAGCTCATTCCAAGCTTTGAAAGAAAAGCTTACACATGCACCTCTTCTATCTTTACTTGATTTTCTTAAAACCTTTGAGATAGAATGTGATGTTTCTGGTATAGATATTGGAGCTGTTTTGATGCAGGATAAGAAACCTATAGCCTATTTAAGTGAGAATCTTGGAGGAGCCATGATGAGGACATCAGATCGTACATCCAGCCAGGAGACCAGATTGGCCGACCAGGAAGCTTGCCCGCGACAGCCGGACCATCTGGCACGCCTGCCGGCCCAAGCAGTACCGCCGGACCCTCGACCACAAGGACCAGAGCAACCAGCATTGCCGGCGGTGAGGCCCAAGCTTCCGGTACACTTGGTGGCGACGTGGATGAAACCGCTGGTCCCTCTGGTGATGCCGCCGACTCCGGGATCAACTTAGCCGGTCCTGAAGGCATTCCGGCCAGTACCTCGCACAATCCAGCCGGTACAGCCGATCCAGCCGAGTACACGCGCATTTCCACTTCTACACAAGGGGACTCGGACCAAATGAGCTACCAGCTCCAGGACATGTATCTAGAGGAAGTCTCTGCACCAGTGGTACCGCAAGGAGCAATGAAAAGAAGCAGATCAAGGGCACTCTTCCACAAATTCAGCTTATGGGTCGACAAGCTCCTAGAGGAAGATCGACTAAGGACAATGGGCCAAAAGTGCAAGGAAGAGTCCAATGGCTTCTCAACAACACAAGGGACATCAGAGACTTGGGCTTTAGTGGCAAGAGAGGTCAGGGCCCAAAGATTTTTAACCCTACTCCAAGTCGAAGACTAGGAGCAAGGCGCGTGCATGCCACAAGGACGGCCACCTTCCATTTCTTGGCCATGAGGTAAGTTAAGGTAAGTTTCAATTCGAATATATGACTCTTTCTGTTTTGCAGGGTAGGATCTAGAATATTTACTTTATTGAGTCAAAGACATTTTAGGAATAGGTCCTTTTTCGATTATGCACTTTTGTATCTTTTCCTTTTGTGCACTTTTGTAAGTTTTCCTTTTCTTATCTAGGTCGACCCAAGAAGGTCAAGCTGTCGAGCATATTAATAAGGCTCCTTCCAGCATTGTAGTTCGACAACCTTTTTGATATTAATAAAGATCGAATTTTCTTTCAACAAGTTATTCTCTCAAGAGACTTGTGCGCTTAGAACCTAGTTGAGACCAGCCCTCCTAGCTCTAAGTTTGTGATTTATCACGAGGTTCATCACCCCTTGTGTGGTTCACTTCACCCTTACATCTTTTACCAACCAGAAAACCCCCATCCAGAAGCCTAAGGTTGAGTTTCTCACCTAATCTTCTCCAAACAGCCCACACGCATCCAAGCCTTGAATCGAGGCTTGTATCATTTTGGTATCAGAGCTTAAAGCTCCTAAACCAGGTTGTTTCTATCTTTTGGTTAGTTTTGTTTTGTGTTCTTGCATTAGTTTAAGTCGCATTCAAGAAAAATCAAAAAAATAACATCAAACTCCAAACCGAGTGCATCCAGCCTTCTATGTGTATCACTAGGGTTTAGATTCACTTTTGTATTGCCATTCACGTTTTCCTTTTTGTTTAAATCATATTTCCTTTATTTTTAAGTTAAATTAAAAAGAAAATAAAAAGAAAATAGAAAGAATACTAAAAGAATTCGAATTGGACAGCTAGCACAAGTTGTCAAGAAAGTTTCCTTTTTCTCAAATCTTCATATCTTTGAATTTCCAATTCTCAGATTTTTTCCTTTTTGCAAAATTTTCGAATCCTTATAAAACGAAAACCCTCCTAATAATTTAGGAGCATCCTAACTTGTATTCTTTCTTTGTATCACACAATGGCAGAAGAAAATAGAGAAGCCACCGAAGCCATGATGGCCATGTTCACCACACTCCAAACACAACTCGCATCCATAGGCGAGAGGTTGGAGCACGTGGAAAGACCAGTGAGATTCCATGCCATAAGGCACGTGAGAGCTGAGCAAGACCGTCCTGAGGGTCCTGAGCACCTTAGGACACGCAAGGAACAGGAGGAACCCCAGCCAGATGGAGATGAGGACACACAACCTCATAACTATCACCACAGGCCGAGAGGACCTCCACGGCAACCAGAGGCAGAAGATGATGGCTTTGAGCCATATGGTCTTCACCAGAGACCAAGAATGCCTCCTAGACATCATGAGGATGGAGATGAACACGCCTATAACCGGGTAACTCATCCTGATGTTAAGCTAACTCCTCCAAGTTTTGCAGGAAAAGTAGACCCCAAGGCTTACCTAGATTGGGAGAGAAGAATGGATAATATCTTTGACCATTACAACCTACCAGGACCTAGGAGAGTCTCAATGGCAGTAGCACAACTCACGGACAATGCCCTCATCTGGTGGGATCGTGAGGTATCTGACAGAAGGAGGAAGAGAATGAGGCCCATAGACTCATGGGTCGACATGAAGGATGTCATGCGACAAAGGTTTGTTCCACCTTACTTTCATATGGACTTGCAACGTCGTTTTCGTACTCTTAAGCAGGGTACCAGATCAGTAGAGGAGTACTATGAAGAGTTCGAGAAGCTAAGGAACAGATTGGAGCTCAATGATGATGAAGAAGCATTGATGGCACAATTCTTGGATGGACTCCAAGAAAGAATCAGCCGCAAGGTGGAAAGACAAATCTACAATGACTTCAAAGACTTGTTCCACCTATCTGTCCAGGATGAGCAGCACATTAAACGTAAGAGCCAAGACATCCGCAGCAAGCGTAAGACACCTTGGGCACCAAGCAATATTCCCAAGCCCGTAGACAAAGGCAAGAGCATAGAGATCGAGTCAAGGTTCAAGAGCAAGCCTCCTGAACCCACCCTTGACCAGAGAGAGCCTAGTAAGTCTTCTAACCCTCAAAGATCACGTGACATCACTTGTTTTAAGTGTAGGGGTCGTGGACACATCTCAAGCGAGTGCCCAAACAACCGGGTCATGCTGATTACGGAGGCTGGAGAATATGAGTCCCAAGATGAAGAGGACTATGAACCAGAAGAGGAATATGGTGACATTGAGTACCCTGATGTGGGGGAAGTGCTCGTCACTAGATGCATCCTCAGTGCAATGGTTGATCCTTCAGAGACCATCCAAAGGGAGAACATCTTCCACAGCCGTTGCACCATCAAGGGCAAGGTATGTAACCTCATCATAGATGGTGGTTCTTGTACTAACGTTGCTAGTGCATATATGGCTTATAAGCTAGGTCTTGAGAAGACAAGGCATCCTCGAACATATAGACTGAGATGGCTGGATGACAAAATGGAGCTCAAGATCCATGAGCAAGTCACTGTGCCATTCAGTGTGGGCAAGTACCAAGACCAAGTCGTGTGCGACGTGGTGCCCATGCAAGCTGGCCATCTTCTGCTAGGAAGACCATGGCAGTTTGACAAAGAGACCAGGCATGATGGCCGAACCAATCTCTACACTTTTGTGCATGACAAAAGAAAGGTCAGCTTGGCCCCTCTTACACCTGCCCAGGTACACGAGCTACAACTCCAAATGAGTAAGGAAAAGAAACTTATCAAGTCTAATTTTCTTATTCAACCAAGCCATGTCCGGAGAGCTTTAGCCTCGAAGGATGTAATGTTACTAATGGTTTTCAAGGAGGTGTTGAATGTAGAAAAGGAACAGGTAGAGCTACCTCCTGAAGTAGCAACTCTCCTCAACAAGTTCCAGGATGTATTTCCAGAGGAGATACCAGCAGGCTTGCCTCCTTTACGTGGCATAGAGCACCAGATTGATCTAGTGCCCGGAGCAGCTCTGCCCAACCGGCCAGCCTACAGGATGAGTCCAGAGGAGTCCAAGGAGCTTCAGAAGCAAGTCAAGGAGCTCCTGGAGAAAGGATATGATGAGGACATCAGGTCGTACATCCAGCCAGGAGACCAGACTGGCCGACCAGGAAGCTTGCCCGAGACAGCAGGACCATCTGGCACGTCTGCCGGATCAGACAGTACCGCCGGACCCTCGACCTATAGGACCAGACCGGTCAGCATCGCCGGCGGAGAGGCCCAAGCTTCCGGCGCACTTGGTGGGGGCGTGGATGACACCGCCGGTCCCTCTGGTGATGCCACCGACTCCGGGATCAACTTGGCCGGTCCTGAAGGCATCCCGGCCAGTACCGCGCACAATCCAGCCGGTACAGCCGATCCAGCCGAGTACACGCGCATTTCCACTTCTACACAAGGGGACTCGGACCAAATGAGCTACCAGCTCCAGGACATGTATCTAGAGGAAGTCTCTGCACCAGTGGTACCGCAAGGAGCAATGAAAAGAAGCAGATCAAGGGCACTCTTCCACAAATTCAGCTTATGGGTCGACAAGCTCCTAGAGGAAGAGCAGCTAAGGACAATGGGACAGAAGAGCAAATTAGAGTCCAAAGGCTTCTCAACAACACAAAGAACATCAGAGACTTGGGCTTTAGTGGCAAGAGAGGTTAGGGCCCAAAGATTTTTAACCCTACTCCAAGTCGAAGACTAGGAGCTAGGCGCGTGCATGCCACAAGGACGACCACCTTCCATTTCTTGGCCATGAGGTAATTTAAGGTAAGTTTTCAATAAGAATATTTGCCTCTTTCTGTTTTGCAGGGTAGGATCTAGAATATTTACTTTTATTGAGTCAAAAACATTTTAGGAATAGGTCCTTTTCGATTATACACTTTTGTATCTTTTCCTTTGTGCACTTTTGTAAGTTTTCCTTTTCTTATTTGGGTCGACCCTAGAAGGTCAAGCTGTCGAGCATATTAATAAGGCTCCTTCCAGCATTGTAGTTCGACAACCTTTTTGATATTAATGAAGATCGAATTTTCTTTCAACAAGTTATTCTCTCAAGAGACTTGTGCGCTTAGAACCTAGTTGAGACCAGCCCTCCTAGCTCTAAGTTTGTGATTTATCACGAGGTTCATCACCCCTCGTGTGGTTCACTTCACCCTTCCATCGTTTACCAACCAGAAAACCTCTATCCAGAAGCCTAAGGTCGAGTTTCTCACCTAATCTTCTACAAACAGCCCACGCGCATCCAAGCCTTGAATCGAGGCTTGTATCACATGGGCTCTACGAGTGGACAGTCATGCCATTTGGCTTGACTAATGCCCCAAGCACCTTCATGCGCCTTATGAACCAAGTTCTTAGGGCGTACATCAGTAAGTTTGTAGTGGTTTACTTTGATGACATACTAGTTTATAGTAAGTGCCTACGGGAACACCTCACACATCTTAAGATGGTACTTAAAACCCTTCGACAAGAAGAGCTTTATGCCAATCTCAAGAAGTGCATCTTTTGTACTGATAAACTTGTCTTTTTAGGTTTTGTTGTAAGTTCACTGGGCCTACAGGTTGATGAAGAGAAGATTCAAGCCATACAAGAATGACCAACACCAGGCAACATCAGCCAAGTAAGGAGCTTCCACGGACTGGCAAGCTTCTATGGGAGATTCGTGCCCAACTTCAGCAGTATTGCCTCACCACTGACGGCAGTAGTGAAGAAGAACGTGGGATTCAGCTGGGGAGAAGTTCAGGAGAAGGCATTCAAGGCCTTGAAGGACAGCCTTACACACGCACCAGTGTTAGTCCTTCCCGACTTCAACAAGACGTTTGAAGTGGAGTGTGATGCCTCTGGAATAGGCATAGGAGCAGTGCTAACCCAAGGAGGGAGGCCAGTGGCATACTTCAGTGAGAAACTAGGTGGTGCCTCACTGAACTACCCCACTTATGACAAGGAGCTCTATGCCCTTGTCCGAGCATTGGAGACTTGGCAGCATTACTTGCTGACCAAGGAGTTTGTGATCCACACTGATCACGAGACTCTCAAACACCTCAGAGGGCAAACCAATCTCAAGAGGAGACATGCCAGGTGGATGGAGTTCATAGAAACCTTCCCGTACATCATCAAGTACAAGAAGGCAAAGATAATGTGGTAGCCGATCCACTATCAAGGAGGTTTGCCTTGATATCAACAATGGAGGCAAAGGTCCTAGGATTCGAACACATCAAGGATCTATACAAGGATGACCCTGACCTTGCTGAGAGCTACAAGGAGTGTAGCACAGGGAGTCATGGCAAATTCTACATCCATGAGGGATTCTTGTTCCGAGAAAGAAGGTTGTGCATACCACAGGGATCACTAAGGGAGCTTATCATCCGAGAAGCTCATGGAGGAGGACTCATGGGCCACTTTGGTGTCGACAAGACTCTAGCAGTGGTCAAGGAGCACTTCTACTGGCCACACATCAAGAGGACAGTAGAAGCACATTGTGCAAGGTTCATTACTTGCAAGAAGGCAAAGTCCCGAGTGCAACCTCACGGGTTGTATCTCCCACTGCCCATACCAACACATCCATGGGTGGACATCTTGATGGATTTTGTTCTAGGTCTGCCCAAGATCAACCACAAAGATGCAATCTTTGTAGTGGTGAACAGATTCTCCAAGATGGCACACTTCATCCCATGTGCCAATGTCAATGATGCCACACAAACAGATGAGCTGTTCTTCAGAGAGATAGTACGGCTTCATGGAGTGCCAAGGACCATCGTATCAGATAGGGACACCAAGTTCCTCAGCCATTTCTGGAGGACCCTTTGGAGAAGGCTAGGCACGAAGCTATTCTTCTCAACCACTTGACATCCTCAAACCGATGGCCAAACTGAAGTTGTCAACAGGACCCTATCAACTCTTCTCAGAACAACACTAGGGAAGAACCTAAAGACTTGGGTGGAGTGCCTTCCATTCATTGAGTTCGCCTACAACCGAGCCGTGCACTCAGCAACCAAGAAGACCCCATTTGAAGTGGTATACGGTTTCAACCCTCTCACCCCATTGGAGAAAACACCACTGCCACCAGCTGAGATGACCAACCTCAACGGAGCATCCAAAGCAGAGTTCATAAGGAGGTTACACCAGAAGGTAGCAGAAAACTTGGAGAAGAGGACCGGACAGTACGTGACTCATGCCAACAAAGGAAGAAAGGAGGTGATCTTTCAACCAGGCGATTGGGTGTGGCTACACCTACGGCAGGAGAGGTTCCCAAACCTAAGGAGTTCCAAGCTAGCACCAAGAGGAGATGGACCATTCAGAGTGCTCGAGAGGATCAACAACAACGCCTACCGGATCGAGCTGCCAGGTGAGTTT
The DNA here is from genome assembly GCA_018901935.1 of Pugionium cornutum. NCBI lineage: Eukaryota > Viridiplantae > Streptophyta > Magnoliopsida > Brassicales > Brassicaceae > Pugionium > Pugionium cornutum. Next base: position 15,323,305 of record CM032155.1, read on the forward strand.
AATGTGTCCAATACGTTCAATGTTACTGACTTGGCCCCTTTCCATGCAGATGATCCAGTTTTGAGGACAAAACCTACTGAAGAGGGAGGGAATGATGAGGACATCAGGTCGTACATCCAGCCAGGTGACCAGACTGGCCGACCAGGAAGCTTGCCCGAGACAGCAGGACCATCTGGCGCGCCTGCCGGACCAGACAGTACCGTCGGACCTTCGACCTATAGGACCAGACCGGTCAACATCGCCGGCGGAGAGGTCCAAGCTTCCGGCACACTTGGTGGGGACGTGAATGACACCGCCGGTCCCCCTGATGACACTGCCGACTCCGGGATCAACTTGGCCGGTCCTGAAGTCATTCCGGCCAGTACCGCGCACAATCCAGCCGGTACAGGCCATCCAGCCGAGTACACGCACACTTCCACTTCTACACAAGAGGACTCGGACCAAATGAGCTACCAGCTCCAGGACATGCACTTAGAGGTAGTATCTACACCAGTGGTACCTCCAGGAGCAATGACAAGAAGCAGATCAAGAGCACTCTTCAATAATTCAGCTTATGGGTCGACAAGCTTCTAGAGGAAGAGCAGCTAAGGACAATGGGCCAGAAGAACAAATTAGAGTCCAAAAGCTTCTCAACAACACAAGGGACATCAGAGACTTGGGCTTTAGTGGCAAGAGAGGTCAGGGCCCAAAGATATTTAACCCTACTCCAAGTCGAAGACTAGGAGCAAGGCGCGTGCATGCCACAAGGACGGCCACCTTCCATTTCTTGGCCGTGAGGTGAGTTAAGGTAAGTTTACATTCGAATATATGCCTCTTTCTGTTTTGCAGGGTAGGATCTAGTTGCTTTACATTTTTGAGTCAAGAACATTTTAGGAATATGTCCTTTTTCGGTTATGCACTTTTGTATCTTTTCCTTTTGTGCACTTTTGTAAACTTTCCTTTTTCTTTATTTGTGTCGACCCTAGAAGGTCAAGCTGTCGAGCATATTAATAAGGCTCCTTCCAGCATTGTAGTTCGACAACCTTTTTGATTATTAATAAAGTAGAACTTTTTCCCTACAAGTTTTCTCTCTAAGAATCTTGTGTGCTTAGAACCTAGTTGAGACCAGCCCTCCTAGCTCTAAGTTTGTGATTTATCACGAGGTTCATCACCCCTCGTGTGGTTCACTTCACCCTTCCATCGTTTACCAACCAGAAAACCCCTATCCAGAAGCCTAAGGTTGAGTTTCTCACCTAATCTTCTACAAACAGCCCACGCGCATACATCCTTGAATCAAGGCTTGTATCACATTGGAAATGTTTTCAACCCCAAATTTTGATGTTTAGATGTTCTTTTGGATAGCATCAAAACTCTGCAGTTAAGCATGTTTGGGCGAGAGTAGTACTGACATGGTTGGGTTGACCTCCTCGGAAGTCCTAGTGTTGCAACCCTTCTTTATTCACTTTGGTTTTTATGTGTCTATCGCAAAATATCGTATTTTTAAAATAACATATGTTTCGCACTATGATGAACTACACTGCCAAAAATACCATATCTGAAAGCTCTCTCAAAGATCTCTGAGGTATAAGTTTGTCAAAGACCCATTGGAAATGTTTTCGACTCCAAATTTTGATGTTTTAAATTCTCTTTTGAATGTTTTCTTGGGGGGGGGCGAAGCAATAAGTACCTCAAAACCGTTTTATTGGCCATCTCAAAATCATCACATCGACGATCCAAAATATTTCAACCTTCTAGATGATGCCCACATATCGTGTGGATTCTTCTTTATCGATTGGAGCTCAAGAAGAAACAGTGAAGTGGATGAAGAGCACATTTACGAATGCATGACAGGTACTACTAGTGCGATCCTACCAACACTAATGCCCCGGACCCCATCAGAACTCTGTAGTTAAGCATGCTTGGGCGAGAGTAGTACTCGCATGGTTGACCTCATGGGAACTCCTAGTGTTGCACCCCTTTTTTTTATTCACACGGTTTTTATGTGTCTATAGCAAAACGCCGTATTTTCTAATTGCCATAAGTTTCGCACCACGATGAACTACACGGCCGACAATACCATCTCTGAAAGCTCTCTTAAAGATCTCTGACGTATAAATTCGTTGAAGACCCATTGGAAATGTTTTGACCCCAAATTTTGATTTTTAAATGCTTTTTGGACGTTTTTTCGATGGGAAGCAATAACGAGCTCAAAACCGTTTTATTGGCCATCTCAAATTCATTGCATCGATGATCCAAAATATTTCAACCTTCTGGATGATGGCCACGTATTGTGTGGATTCTTCTTTATCGATTGGAGCTCAAAAGGAAACATTGAAAAAGTGGATGAAAAGCACATTAACGAATGCATGACATATACTAGTGGTGCGATCATACCAACACTAATGCACCGGATCCCATTAGTACTTTGCAGTTAAGCATGCTTGGGCGAGAGTAGCATTTGGATGGGTGACCTACTGGGAAGTCTTTGTGATGCATCCAGTCTTTATTCACTCTGTGTTTTATGTTTCTATATCAAAACGTCGTATTTTGAAAATGCCATAAGTTTCGCACCGCGATGAACTACACGGCCAACAATACTATTTCGGAAAGCTGTCTCAAAAATCTCTGATGTGCCAATTGGTCAAAGGCCGATTGGAAAAGTATTTGACCCCAAATTTTGATGTATAGATGCTCTTCTAGACATTTTTCTCAGGCGGCAGAAATCACGACCTCAAAATCGTTTTATCAGCCATATCGAACTCATCACATCGACGATTTAAAAAGGTTCAACCATCTTTTGGACGTTTTTCTCGGGGGGAAGCAATCACGACCTCAAAAGCGTTTTAGCGGCCTTCTCAAATTCATCACATCGACAATCCAAAATGTTTCAACCATTTAGACGAGGCCCACATATCGTGTGGATTCTTCTTTACCAAGTGGAGCTTAAGAAGAAACATTGAAAAAGTGGATGAAGAGCATATTTATCATTGGATGACATGTACTAACGGGTGGGATCATACCAGCACTATTGCACCGGATCCCATTAGAACTCTGCAGTTAAGTGTGCTTGACAGAGGGTAGAACTAGGATGGTTGACCTCTTCGGAAGTCCTCATGTTCAACCCTGGTTTTTATTCACTCGGTGTTTTATGTGTCTGTCATAAAATGTTGTATTTTCGAAATGCCATAATTTTTGCACCGCGATGAACTACACGGTCGATAATACCATTTCGGAAAGCTCTCTAACAGATCTCTGACATGCCAATTGGTCAAAGACCCATTTCAAATGTTTTCAACCCCAAATTTTAATGTATAAATGCTCATTCAGACGTTTTTCTTGGGTGAAAGGGATCACAACCTCAAAACCATTTATCACTAAACTTAAACTCATCACATCGACGATCCAAAGCGTTCAAACCATCTAGACGAGGCCCACATATCGTGTGGATTATTCTTTATTGAGTGGAGCACAAGAAGAAACATTGAAAAAGTGGATGAAGAGCATATTTGTACCACCATGTGCGATCATACTAGCCCTAATGCACAAGATCCCATCAGAACTCTGCAGTTAAACATGCTTGGGTGAGAGTAGTCCTGTGATGGGTGACCTTCTGGGATGGGTGACCTCCTGGGAAGTCCTCGTGTTGCATCCCTTTCTTTATTCACTCAGTTTTTTATGTGTCTATCGCCAAACGTCTTATCTTTGAAATGCCATAAGTTTCCCACCGTGATGAACTACATGACCAACAATGCAATTTAAAAGCTCTCTGAAAGATCTTTGACATTCCAATTAGTCAAACTCCCATTGGAACTATTTTTGACCACAAATTTTGATGCTTAGATGCTCTTTTGGACGTTTTTAAACGGGGGGAACCAATCACGACCTCAAAACCATTTTATCGGTTATCTCAAACTCATCACATCGATGATCCAAAATGTTTCAACCATCTAGACAAGGCCCACACATCGTGTGGATTTTTCTTTATCGTGTGGAGCTCAAAAAGAAACATCGAAAAAGTGGATGAAGAGCATATTATTGATTGCATGACATGTACTACCAGGTGGGATCATACCAGCACCATTGCACCGGATCCCATCAGAACTCCGTAGTTAAGAGTGCTTTGGCTAGACTAGCACTGGGATGGATGACCTCCTGGGAAGTCCTCATGTTGAACCCATTTTTATTCACTCGCTGTTTAATGTGCCTATCAAAACATCGTATTTTTGAAATGCCATAAGTTTTGCACTGCAATGAAATACATGGCCAAAAATACCATTTCGGAAAGCTGTCTCAAAGATCTCTGACATGCCAATTGGTCAAAGATTGAAAATTTTTCCAACCCCAAATTTTAATGTATAGATGCTCCTTCAGATGTTTTTCTTAGGTGAAAGTAATGACGACCCCCAAACCGTTTATCGGTTATGTCAAACTCATCACATTGACGATCCAAGACGTTTTAACCATCTAGACGAGGCGCACACATCGTGTGGATTATTTTTTATCAAGTGGAGCTCAAGAAGAAACATTGAAATAGTGGATGAAGAGCATATTTATGATTGCATTACATGTACTACCGGGTGCGATCATACCAGCACTAATGCACAAGATCCCATCAGAACTCTGTAGTTAAACATGCTTGGGCGAGAGTAGTGTTGGGATGGGTGACCTCTTGGGAAGTCCTTGTGTGGTACCCTTTTTTTAATTCACTCGATTTTTTTGTGTCCATTGCAAAACCTCTTATTTTTGAAATGCCATCAGTTTCGCACCGCGATGAACTACACGGCCGACAATTCAATCTCGGAAAGCTCTATCAAAGAACTCTGACATGTCAACTACTAAAAGACCCCAAATTTGTAACTATTTTTGACCCAAAATTTTGATGTTTAGATGCTATTTCCGACGTTTTTCTCGGACGGAAGCAATCACGGCTTCAAAACCATTTTATCGGCCATCTCAAATTGATCGCTTTGACGATCCAAAACATTTCAATGATCTAGACGAGGTCAACATATCGTGTGGATTTTTCTTTAAGTGCAGCTCAAGAAGAAACATTGATAAAGTGGATAAAGAGCATATTTACAATTGCATGACATATATTACCGGGTGCGATCATACCAATACTAATGCACCTGATCCCATTAGAACTCCGCAGTTAAACATGCTTGGACGAGAGTAATACTGGGGTGGGTGACCTCTTGGGAAGACCTCGTGTTCCATCTCATTTTTTATTCACTCCTTTTTTATGTGTCTTTCGCAAACGTCATATTTTCGAAATGCCATAAGTTTTGCACTGCGATAAACTACATGGCCAAAAATACAATTTTCAAAAGCTCACTCAAAGATCTCTGACGTGCTGATTTGTCGAAGATCCTTTGGAAATGTTTTCGACCTGAAATTTTGATGTTTAGATGCTCTTTCAAACATTTTTATCGGACCAAAGCAATCACGACCTTAATACTGTTTTTAAGCCATCTCAAACTCATCAGGTCGACAATCCAAAACGTTTCAACCATCTATACAAGGTACACATATCGTGTGGATTTTTATTTATCGAGTGGAGCTCAAGGAAAAACATTGAAAAATTGGATGAAGAGCATAGTTACGATTGCATGATATGTACTACGAGTACAATCATACGAGTACTAATGCACTGAGTACGATCATTGTGTGCTCTTGCGAGAATAGTACTGGGATGGTTGACATCTTGGGATGTCCTCATGTTGCACCCATTTTTTTATTCGCTCGGTTTATTCTGTGTCTATTGCAAAACATCTTACTTTCGAAATGCCATAAGTTTCGCACCACAATTAACTACAAGGCCGAAAATATAATTTCAGAAAGCTCTCAAATATCTATGATATGCCAATTAGTATAAGACCCATTGGAAATGTTTTCAACCCCAAATTTTTATATTTAGATTCTCTTTCAGACGTTTTTCTCGCGGGGAAGTACATGACCTCAAAACTGTTTTATTAGCCATCTCAAACTTATCGCAGCGACGATCCAAAATGTTTTAACCATCTAGACAAGGTCTGTACATCGTGCGGATTCTTCTTTATCAAGTGGAGCTCACGAAGAAACATTGAAAAAGTGATGAAGAGCATATTTATGATTGCATGACATGTACTATCAGGTGGGATCATACCAGCACTAATGCACAGGATCCCATCAAAACTCTGCTGTTAAGCGCTCCTGGGCAAGAGTAGCACTAGGATGGGTGACCTCCTGGGAGTTCTCATGTTGAACCCCATTTTTTATTCACTCGGTGTTTTATGTGTTTATTGCAAAACGTTGTATTTTAGAAATTTCATAAGTTTTGCACCGTGAAGAACTACACAGTCGACAATACCACTTCGGAAACCTCTCTAAAAGATCTCTGACGTGCCAATTGGCCAAAACCCCATTGGAAATGTGTTTGACCCCAAATTTTAATGTATAGATGCTCCCTCGGACGTTTTCCTTGGGTGAAAGTGATCAAGCCCTCAAAACCGTTTATCTGCCATCTCAAACTCATCCCATCGATGATCCAAAATGTTTCAACCATCTAGACGACGCCCACACATTGTGTGGACTATACTTTATAGAGTGGAGCTCAAGAAGAACCATTGATAAAGTGGATGAGGAGCATATAAACGATTGCATGACATGTATTACCGGGGGCAATCATACCAATACTAATGCATCGGATCCCATCAAAACTCCGTAGTTATGCATGTTTGGACGAGATTAGTACTGGAATGGGTGACCTCCTTAGAATTCCTCGTGTTGCACGCCTTTTTTATTCACTCCGTTTTTATGTGCCTTTTCGGAAATGTCATATTTTCGAAATGCCATAAGTTTCGCACCACGATAAACTACATGGGCAACAATACCATTTTCAAAAGCTCACTCAAAGATCTCTGACGTGCAAACTTTTGAAAGACCCATTCGAAATTTTTTTTACCCCAAATTTCAGATGATGTTTTAGACGTTTTTCACGGGCGGAAGCAATCACAACGTCAAATTCGTTTTATCAGCCATCTCAAACTCATTGCATCGATGATCCAGAATGTTTCAACCATCTAATCGAGATCAACACATCGTGTGGATTTTTCATTATCAAGTGAGCTCAAGAAGAAATATTGAAAAATTAGATGAAGAACATATTTACGATTGCATGATATGTACTGCCGAGTGCGATCGTACAAGTACTAATGCACCGGATCCCATCAGAACTCTGGAGTTAAGCATGCTTGGGCAAGAGCAGTACTGGGATGGGTGACCTCCTGGGACGTCCTCTTGTTGCACCCCTTTTCATGCACTTGGTTTATTATGTGTCTATCGCAAGAAGTCTTATTTTTGAAATGCCATTAGTTTCGCCCCACGATGAACAATATAATTTTCCAAATCTCTCTGACATGCCAATTGGAAGAAGACCCATTTGAAATGTTTTTGACCCCAAGTTTTGATGTTTAGATGCTCTTTCGGACGTTCTTCTAGTGGGGGAAGCAATCACGACCACAAAACCATTTTGTCGGCCATCTCAAACTCATCGCATCGATGATCTAAAACGTTTCAACCATCTAGACGACACCCACACATCGTGAGGATTCTTCGTTATCGAATGGAGCTCAAGAAGAAGCATTCAAAAATTGGATGAAGAGTAGTACTGGGATGGATGACCTCCTGGGAAGTCCTCGTGTTGCACCCCAATTTTTATTCACTTGGTTTTTTTTGTGCCTATCGCAAAATGTCGTATTTTCAAAATGCCATAAGTTTCGCACTACGATAAACTACATGGCTAATAAAATTTTGGAAAGTTCTCTCAAAGATCTCTACGAGCCAATTGCTCGAAGATCCATTGGAAATGCTTTCAACACCAAATTTTGCTGTTTAGATGCTCTTTCATATGTCTTTCTTTGGCAGAACCAATCCAGACCTCAACACCGATTTATCGACCATTTCAAACTCATCGCATCGACGATCCAAAACGTATCAACCATCTAGATGAGACTGACACATCCTGTGGATTATTATTTATCGAGTGGAGCTCAAGAAGAAACATTGAAAAAGTAAATGATGTACTCCAGGGTGTGATCATACTAGCACTGATGCACTGGATCCCATCAGAACTTCATAGTTAAGCATGCTTGGGCGAGAGTAGTACTGGTATGAGTGACCTTCTGGAAAGTCCTTGTATTGCACACGTTTTTTATTCAATCCATTTTTCTGTGTCTATCGCAAAACGTCATATTTTCGAAATATCATAAGTTCTGCACCACAATAAACTACACAACCGACAATAGCATTTCAGAAAAGTCTCTAAAAATCTGTGACGTGCAAATTGGTCGAAGACCCATTGGAAATATTTTCGACACCAAATTTTGATGTTTAGATGCTCTTTGGATGTTTTTCTCTCAAAACCATTTTATCGGCCATCTCAAACTCATCTCATCGAGTATCCAACATGTTTCAAGCATCTAGATGAGGCCCACACATCGTGTGTATACTTATTTATAAACTGGAGCTCGAGAAGAAACATTGAAAAAATGGAAGAAGAGAATATTCAGGATTGTATGACATGTACTACTTGGTGAAATCATATCAGCAATAATGCACTAGATCCCATCAGAACTCCGTAGTTAAGCGTGCTTGGGCGAGACTAGTACTGGGATGAGTGACTTCCAGGGAAATCCTCGTTTTGTATCCCTTTTTTATTCAGTTGGTTTTTAAGTGTCTATAAAAAATGTCGTATTTTTGAAATTTCATAAGTTTTGCACCATGATGAACTACATGGCTGACAATACTATTTTGGAAAGCTCTCTCAATGATCACTGACATGCCAATTGGTCTTTGACCAATTGGAAATGCTTTCGACCCCAAATACTTATGTTTAGATGCTGTTTCGGACGTTTTTCTCAAGCTGAAGCACACACGACCTCGAAACTGTTTTATCGACCATCTCATACTCATCGCATCGACGATCAAAAATTTCTCAACCATCTAGATGAGGCTTACATATTGTGTGGAGCTCAAGAAGAAACATTGAAAAAGTGGAAGAAGAGCATATTTACGATTCCATGACATGTACATCTGGGTGCGATCATACAAGCACTAATACACTGGATCCCATGAGAATTCCACAGTTAAGTGTGTTTGCGCGAGAGTAGTACTGCGATGGATGGCCGCCTGTGAAGTCCTTCTGTTGCACCCTTTTTTTATTCACTCCGTTTTTATGTCCTATAAAAAACATTGTAGTTTCCAAATGCCATAAATTTTACACCGTGATGAATTACATGGCCGATACCATTTCGGAAACCTCTCTCAAAGATACCTGACAAGCCAATTGGTTGAATACCCACTGGAAATGTTTTTGACACCAAATCATAATGTTTAGATTATCTTTCAGACGTTTTTCTCGAGATAAAGCAATCACGACCTCAAAACCGTTTTATTAGCCATCTCAAACTCATCACATCGAGTATCCAAACTGTTTAAACCATCTAGATGAGGTCCACACATCGTGTGAATTCCTCTTTATCAAGTGGAGCTCGAGAAGAAATATTGAAAAAATGGAAGACGAGCATATTTAGGATTGCATGACATGTACTACTGGGTGAAATCGTACCAGCACTAATGCACTAGAACCCATAAAAACTCTGCAGTTAAGCGCTTGGGCGAGAGTAGTTTTGGGATGGGTGACCTACTGGGAAGCTTTTTCTTATTCAGTTGGTTTTTAAGTATCTACCGCAAAACATCGTATTCTTGAAATGCCATAAGTTTTGCACCGTGATGAACTTCACGGCCAACAATACTATGTTGGAAAGCTCTCTCAAAGATCTCTGACATGTCAATTGGCCTTCAACCAATTGGACATGCTTTCGACTCAAAATTTTTATCTTAGATGCTCTTTCAAACATTTTTCTTAGACTGAAGCAATCTCAACCTCGAAACCGTTTTATCAGGAATCTCAAACTTATCGCATGGACGATCCAAAACTTTTCAACCATCTAGATGAGGGTTACACATCGTGTGGATTCTTCTTCATTGAGTGGAGCTTGAGAAAAAAAACATTGAAAAAGTGGAAGAAGAGTATATTTACGATTGCATGACATTTACTACTGGGTGCGATCATACCAGCACTAAAGCACCATATCCCATCTGAACACCATAGTTAAGCGTGCTTGGGAGAGAGTAGTACATGGATGGATGACTTGCAGGGAAGTTCTCGTGTTGCACACTTTTTTTATTCACTCGATTTTTTCTGTGTCTATCGTAAAACATCAAATTTTCAAAATATCATAAGTTTCACACCGCGTTGAACTACATGGCCCAAAAACTCATTTCGGAAAGCTCTCTCAAAGATCTCTGACGTGCAAATTGGTTGAAGACCCATTGGAAATGTTTTTGATAACCAATATTTTTGAATTGTTTCAACATGCATTTCACCATCCTTTTTCGTGTCTTCATTAGCATTTTAGGCATTTTATCCATCCATTTACGCTCATTGGCATTTAGCATAGCATTCTATAGGTTATTATGCAGTTCTGCATCGTGCATACCTTCTCAATCATTTCAGGTACACCGAGAAGTTAGACGGGAAAAATAGCAGAAATATGGCCAAGGAGGTTTATGAAGGGTACAAGACTGGCCATCTGGCCGATCTCAGCCGGACCACATGCGATCGGCCATCCAGCCGACTGGACCTGGCCAGCCTACCATCCAATCGCTCAGACCGATCCTGCTAAGACTCCCCAAGACCTGCCGAGTGCCTGCCAAGCCCGATCGAGAACAAACACAAGCGATCGGCCATATGGCCGATCTCACCTGGCCGGTTGTATACCACCCAGCCAGCACATGTCGAGACCTGCCAACTCCCTTCCAGCATGGCGAATCCCAAGCCAACTCATGCAAAACTCATGCCCATCACCTGATCGGTCGTGCAGCACTATCACGAGATCGGCCAAATGGCCGGTCTTACCATTGCCGGTCGTGCATCACCATCACTAGATCAGCCAAATGGCTGATCTCACCATGGCTGATCTCGGATCAGCCCCAAAATCAGAGCCTATCAGGAGATCGGCCAAATGGCCGATCTCATATGGCCGGTCGCGGGGCAACCCGAGCCCAAATTATCCTAATCCTATTGTTACTTAACTGGTTTGTCCCAGAATTAAACCTAATTGTTAGGGATACTATATAAACTCTTTTTAAACACTTTTAACCCTAAATTTTGTTTAAGTTTCTTCTAGTTTTTGTCTATGGACGTTAGGGAGAGAGGAGATTGGTTTCAACCTTTGTTCTTGAACTCTTGGTATTTAGTGAAGGATTTCTCTATCCTATCTCTAATCTTATGTTTAATTGCTTCTACTTCTTTATGCTTACTAATTTAATGAACCTGTTTGAGTAGTTGTTTGTATGGATTGTGGGTAACGTAGATTAGGAGAATCTGATAATGACTTAGGGTTGTTTAGGTTGATTAGGTGACAAATACCCGATGTTTAGGGTGTGCTTAATGCTAGGGATTGAAGTAGCTAATCAATGCTTAGATCGATGATGTTCTGTTCCCGAGAGGTGTAGAAAAAACATGTAGGTAGGCCTAAACATTCTTATTACATCTTAGCCAACGAGAGTTTATGTCTAAGGCAATAGGTAGACAAGATTATACTCGAACCCAATGATCACTAGGCGATAGATTGCTATGCAAAAGACTTGTAGTCTATAGGCTAGTGAATGGGCTGTTGCCACGAGAGTAGATCAGTCTACTAGATTGTGTTCTAAATCTAATTGAACCTGTAGAATAATTAGTGAAAGTAAGATTTCCCTGAATTAAATGACTTGTCCCCTGTCCATATTTATTCTCTATTGAACTAACTTGTATTTACTTTCTTTGCAGTTAGATTATTATACAACCCAATTAAAAACCCTTTTAGTATTTGCCTAGATGTAAGTGTTTCGTGTATTTCTAGTTTGTTATTCTAACTTCCCTGAGGATTTGATACCCAACTAATACTCGATTTGCTCTCCACTTGGAGTTGAACTCGGGATTAAAGCTTAAAATCCGATCACGTTATTGGCGCCGTTGCTGGGGAAGTTAGCAATAGCCATTAGGATTTTGATTCACTTATAGACTAAGTATTTTGATTTCTTTTTTCTGTAGGTGCATAAACACAAGAAGCCATGAACACACAACCCTGCAACCGAGTGACATTAACATTTTGCTGTTGGAAAGAGCAGCTACAACAGCAAGGAGAGAGCGATCAGATCATCTAAGGAGGCATTTGGAGATGGAACACCACGACCAGAACCAGCCACAGAATGCTGAGAATGAAGTAGACGGAGCTGGAGGACAGAATCATAATGCATGGAGAGCAAGACGTCCAATGCACCCACAAAGGCCTCAACGAGTGACCGATTTACTCTGCACTTGGAGTTGTACTTGGGATTAAAACTTAAAACCCAATCAGTTTTCAACACCAAATTTTGATGTTTAGATTCTCTTTCAAACGTTTTTCTCGGGCGGAAGCAATAACGACCTCAAAACCGTTTTACTGATTATCTCATACTCATCGCATCAACGATCAAAAATGTTTCAACCATCCAGGCAAAGCCCACACATCATGTGGATTCTTCTTTATCAAGTGGACCTCAAGAAGAAACATTGAAAAGTGGATTAGGAATATATTTATGATTGCAAAAAATTTACAACCATGTGCAATTTTACCAGCACTAATGCCCCGGATCTCATCATAACTTTGCACTTAAGCGTGCTTGGGAAAGAGTAGTAGTGGGATGGGTGACCTTCTGGGAAGTCCTCATGTTGCACCCCTTTTTATTCACTTGTTTTTATATGTTTATCCCAAAACATTGTATTTTCAAAATGTCATAAGTTTTGCGCCGCGATGAACTACACGGGCGATAATACCATTTCGGAAAGCTGTCTCAAAGATATCTGACGTGCCAATTGGTCAAAGACCCATTAGAAATGATTTCGACCCCAAATTTTGATGTTTAGATGCTCTTTAAGACGTTTTTCTTGGGCAAAAGCAATCACGACCTTAAAACCATTTTATCGGCGATCTCAAATTTATCCCATCGATGATCCAAAACATTTCAATCATCTAAACGAGATCCACACATTGTGTGGATTCTTCTTTATCAAGTGGAGCTCAAGAAAAAAATGTTGAAAAAGTGGATGAAGAGCATATTTACGATTGCATGACATGTACTACCGGGTGAACTCATACCAACACTAATGCACCGGATCCCAACAGACCTCTGCAATTAAGCATGCTTGCGCAAGAGTAGTACTGGGATGGGTGACCTCCTGGGAAGTCCTCCCTTTTATGTTCACTCGGTGTTTTATGTGTCTATCGCAAACGTCGTATTTTTGAAATGCCATAACTTTTGCCTTGCAATGAACTACTCGACCGAAAATACCATTTTGGAAAGCTCTCTTAATGATATGTGCCATTCCAGTTGGTCCAAGTCCCATTGGAAATGTTTTCGACCCTAAATGTTGATGTTTAGATGCTCTTTTGGACATTTTTTTTGGGTGGAAGTAATCACGACCTCAAAACCGTTTTATCGGCCATCTCAATCTCATCGCATCGATAATCCAAAACGTTTTAATCATCTAGATGAGACCCACACAAGGTGTGGATTCTTCTTTATCGAGTGGAGCTCGAGAAGAAACATTGAAAAGTGGTTGAAGAGGATATTTACGATTGCATGACATGTACTACCGGGTGCGCAAAGACTCTTTGAAAGAAAATTAGGATCTTTATTGATATGTGGAAAAAAGTTGTGGGACTACAATGCTGAAGAAGCCTTAATATGCTTGATAGCCTTGACCTTTTAGGGTCGACACAAAGAAAAAAAAAGATACAAAAGTGCGAAAAGGAAAAATACAACAAATGGAAACAACCGAAAAGTAAAACTATTTATTGTTCATGACTCAATAAAAGGGAAAATGCTAAGTCCTACCTTAGAAAATAGAAAATGCAATATATAACTGTAAAACTTCCATACTTAGCTGATGGGCTTTTAAGTTTTAATCCCGAGTACAATTCCAAGTGCTGAGCAAATCGAGTAATAGTTGGGTATCGAATCCACAGGGAAAATAGAATAACACACAAAACACTTAAATCTAGGCAAATACTAATTGAGTTTTTGATTGGTTATCTAATAATTTAATTGCAAAGAAAGTAAATACGAGATAAATTCGATAAACAAGAAATATAGACGGTGGAAAAGGCATGCGATCGGGGCAATCTTCCTTTGACTAACTGATACAAGCCTTAATTCAAGGATGTATGTGTGTGGGCTGTTTGTAGAAGATTAGGTGAGAAACTCAACCTTAGGCTTCTGGATGGGGGTTTTCTGGTTGGTAAAAGATGGAAGGGTGAAGTGAACCACACGAGGGCTGATGAACCTCGTGATAAATCAGAAACTTAGAGCTAGGAGGGCTGGTCTCAACTAGGTTCTAAGCGCACAAGTCTCTTGAGAGAATAACTTGTTGAAAGAAAATTCGATCTTCATTAATATCAAAAAGGTTGTCGAACTACAATGCTGGAAGGAGCCTTATTAATATGCTCGACAGCTTGACCTTCTAGGGTCGACACAAATAAAGAAAAAGGAAAGTTTACAAAAGTGCACAAAAGGAAAAGATACAAAAGTGCATAACCGAAAAAGGACCTATTCCTAAAATGTTCTTGACTCAAAAATGTAAAGCAACTAGATCCTACCCTGCAAAACAGAAAGAGGCATATATTCGAATGTAAACTTACCTTAACTCACCTCACGGCCAAGAAATGGAAGGTGGCCGTCCTTGTGGCATGCACGCGCCTTGCTCCTAGTCTTCAACTTGGAGTAGGGTTAAGAATCTTTGGGCCCTGACCTCTCTTGCCACTAAAGCCCAAGTCTCTGATGTCCCTTGTGTTGTTGAGAAGCTATTGGACTCTTCCTTGTACTTTTGGCCCATTGTCCTTAGTCGATCTTCTTCTAGAAGCTTGTCGACCCATAGGCTGAATTTGTGGAAGAGTGCCCTTGATCTGCTTCTTGTCATTGCTCCTTGAGGTACCACAGGTGTAGAGACTTCCTCTAAGTGCATATCCTGGAGCTGGTAGCTCATTTGGTCCGAGTCCTCTTGTGTAGAAGTGGAAGTGCGCGTGTACTCGGCTGGATCGGCTGTACCGGCTGGATTGTGCGCGGTACTGGCCGGAATGACTTCAGGACCGGCCAAGTTGATCCCGGAGTCGGCGGTGTCATCAGAGGGACCGGCGGTGTCATCCACGTCCCCACCAAGTGTGCCGGAAGCTTGGGCCTCTCCGCCGGCAATGTTGACCGGTCTGGTCCTATAGGTCGAGGGTCCGGCGGTATTGTCTGGTCCGGCAGGCGCGCCAGATGGTCCTGCTGTCTCGGGCAAGCTTCCTGGTCGGCCAGTCTGGTCTCCTGGCTGGATGTACGACCTGATGTCCTCATCATTCCCTCCCTCTTCAGTAGGTTTTGTCCTCAAAACTGGTTCATCTGCATGGAAAGGGGCCAAGTCAGTAACATTAAGCGTATTGGACACATTAAACTCACCTGGAAGCTCGATCTGGTAGGCGTTGTTGTTGATCCTCTCGAGCACTCTGAATGGTCCATCTCCTCTTGGTGCTAGCTTGGAACTCCTTAGGTTTGGGAACCTCTCCCGCCGTAGGTGTAGCCACACCCAATCGCCTGGTTGAAAGATCACCTCCCTTCTTCCCTTTTTGGCATGAGTCACGTACTGTCCGGTCCTCTTCTCCAAGTTCTCTGCTACCTTCTGGTGTAACCTCCTGATGAACTCTGCTTTGGATGCTCCGTTGAGGTTGGTCATCTCAGCTGGTGGCAGTGGTGTTTGCTCCAATGGGGTGAGAGGGTTGAAGCCGTATACCACTTCAAATGGTGTCATCTTGGTTGCTGAGTGCACGGCTCGGTTGTAGGCGAACTCAATGAATGGAAGGCACTCAGCCCAAGTCTTTAGGTTCTTCCCTAGTGTTGTTCTGAGAAGAGTTGATAGGGTCCTGTTGACAACTTCAGTTTGGCCATCGGTTTGAGGATGGCAAGTGGTTGAGAAGAATAGCTTCGTGCCTAGCCTTCTCCAAAGGGTCCTCCAGAAATGGCTGAGGAACTTGGTGTCCCTATCTGATACGATGGTCCTTGGCACTCCATGAAGCCGTACTATCTCTCTGAAGAACAGCTCATCTGTTTGTGTGGCATCATTGACATTGGCACATGGGATGAAGTGTGCCATCTTGGAGAATCTGTTCACCACTACAAAGATTGCATCTTTGTGGTTGATCTTGGGCAGACCTAGAACAAAATCCATCAAGATGTCCACCCATGGATGTGTTGGTATGGGCAGTGGGAGATACAACCCGTGAGGTTGCACTCGGGACTTTGCCTTCTTGCAAGTAATGAACCTTGCACAATGTGCTTCTACTGTCCTCTTGATGTGTGGCCAGTAGAAGTGCTCCTTGACCACTGCTAGAGTCTTGTCGACACCAAAGTGGCCCATGAGTCCTCCTCCATGAGCTTCTCGGATGATAAGCTCCCTTAGTGATCCTTGTGGTATGCACAGCCTTCTTTCTCGGAACAAGAATCCCTCATGGATGTAGAATTTGCCATGACTCCCTGTGCTACACTCCTTGTAGCTCTCAGCAAGGTCAGGATCATCCTTGTATAGATCCTTGATGTGCTCGAATCCTAGGACCTTTGCCTCCATGGTTGATATCAAGGCAAACCTCCTTGATAGTGCATCGGCTACCACATTGTCTTTGCCCTTCTTGTACTTGATGATGTACGGGAAGGTCTCTATGAACTCCATCCACCTGGCATGTCTCCTCTTGAGATTGGTTTGCCCTCTGAGGTGTTTGAGAGTCTCGTGATCAGTGTGGATCACAAACTCCTTTGACAGCAAGTAATGCTGCCAAGTCTCCAATGCTCGGACAAGGGCATAGAGCTCCTTGTCATAAGCGGGGTAGTTCAGTGAGGCACCACCTAGCTTCTCACTGAAGTATGCCACTGGTCTCCCTCCTTGGGTTAGCACTGCTCCTATGCCTATTCCAGAGGCATCACACTCCACTTCAAACGTCTTGTTGAAGTCGGGAAGGACTAGCACTGGTGCGTGTGTGAGGCGGTCCTTCAAGGCCTTGAATGCCTTCTCCTGAGCTTCTCCCCAGCTGAATCCCACGTTCTTCTTCACTACTGCCGTCAGTGGTGAGGCAATACTGCTGAAGTTGGGCACGAACCTCCTATAGAAGCTGGCCAGTCCGTGGAAGCTCCTCACTTGGCTGATGTTCCCTGGTGTTGGCCATTCTTGTATGGCTCGAATCTTCTCTTCATCAACCTGTAGGCCCTGTGAACTCACAACAAAACCTAAAAAGACAAGCTTATCAGTACAAAAGGTGCACTTCTTGAGATTGGCATAAAGCTCTTCTTGTCGAAGGGTTTTAAGTACCATCTCAAGATGTGTGAGGTGTTCCCGTAGGCACTTACTATAAACCAAAATGTCATCAAAGTAAACTACTACGAACTTACTGATGTACGCCCTAAGAACTTGGTTCATAAGGCGCATGAAGGTGCTTGGGGCATTAGTCAAGCCGAATGGCATGACTGTCCACTCGTAGAGTCCTTGCTTTGTCTTGAAAGCAGTCTTCCACTCATCACCTTCCTTCATTCTTACCTGGTGGTATCCACTTTTGAGGTCTATCTTGGAGAAGACCGTGGCTCCACTCAGCTCATCTAGCATGTCATCCAGTCGTGGTATTGGATGCCTATACTTGACTGTGATGTTGTTGATTGCTCGGCAGTCCAAGCACATGCGCCAAGTCCCATCCTTCTTGGGCACTAGTAGCACTGGTACAGCACATGGACTGAGGCTCTCTCGAACATATCCCTTCTCCA
Organism: Pugionium cornutum; assembly: GCA_018901935.1. Taxonomy (NCBI): domain Eukaryota; kingdom Viridiplantae; phylum Streptophyta; class Magnoliopsida; order Brassicales; family Brassicaceae; genus Pugionium; species Pugionium cornutum. The sequence goes on from CM032155.1 coordinate 15,341,191, forward strand.
GGAGCTCCTTGACTTGCTTCTCAAGCTCCTTGGACTCCTCTGGACTCATCCGGTAGGCTGGCCGGTTGGGTAGGGCTGCTCCGGGCACTAGATCAATCTGGTGTTCTATGCCACGTAAAGGAGGCAAGCCTGCTGGTATCTCCTCTGGAAACACATCCTGGAATTTGTTGAGGAGAGTTGCTACTTCAGGAGGTAGCTCTACCTGTCCCTGTTCTATACTCAACACTTCCTTGAAAACCATTAGTAACATTAAATCCTTCGAGGCTAAAGCTCTCCGGACATGACTTGGTTGAATAAGAAAGTTAGACTTGACATGTTTCTTTTCCTTACTCATTTGGAGTTGTAGCTCATGTACTTGGGCAGGTGTAAGAGGAGCTAGGCTGACCTTTCTCTTGTCATGCACGAAGGTGTAGAGATTGGTTCTGCCATCATGCCTGGTCTCTTTGTCAAACTGCCATGGTCTTCCTAGTAGAAGATGGCCGGCTTGCATGGGCACCACGTCGCACACGGCTTGGTCTTGATACTTGCCCACACTGAATGGCACAGTGACTTGCTCATGAATCTTGAGCTCCACTTTGTCATCGAGCCATCTCAGTCTATATGGTCGAGGATGCCGTGTCCTCTCTAGACCTAGCTTATCAACCATATACGCACTAGCAACGTTAGTGCAAGAACCACCATCTATGATGAGGTTACATACCTTTCCCTTGATGGTGCAACGGCTGTGGAAGATGTTCTCCCTCTGGATGGTCTCTAAAGGATCCACCATTGCACTGAGGATACGTCTAGTGACAAGCACTTCCCCCACATCAGGGTACTCAATGTCACCATACTCTCCTTCTGGCTCATAGTCCTCTTCATCTTGGGACTCATACTCTCCTGCCTCTGTAATCAGCATGACTCGGTTGTTTGGGCACTCTCTTGAGATGTTTCCACGTCCCCTGCACTTGAAACAAGTTATGTCACGTGATCTTTGAGGGTTAGAAGACTTACCAGGCTCTCTCTGGTCACGGGTGGGTTCAGGAGGCTTGCTCTTGAACCTTGACTCGATCTCTACGCTCTTGCCTTTGTCCACGGTCTTAGGCATGTTGCTTGGTGCCCAAGGTGTCTTAGGCTTGCTGCGGATGTCTTGGCTCTTACGTTTGATGTGCTGCTCAGCTTGCACAGATAGGTGGAACAAGTCCTTGAAGTCGTTGTAGATTTGCCTTTCCACCTTGCAGCTGATCCTTTCTTGGAGTCCATCCAAGAATTGTGCCATCAATGCTTCTTCATCATCATTGAGCTCCAATCTGTTCCTTAACTTCTCGAACTCTTCATAGTACTCCTCTACTGATCTGGTACCCTGCTTAAGAGTACGAAAACGACGTTGCAAATCTCTATGAAAGTAAGGTGGAACAAACCTTTGTCGCATGAGGTCTTTCATGTCGACCCATCAGTCTACGGGTCTCATTCTCTTCCTCCTTCTGTCAGATACCTCACGATCCCACCAGATGAGGGCATTGTCCGTGAGTTGTGCTACTGCCATTGAGACTCTCCTAGGTCCTGGTTGGTTGTAGTGATCAAAGATATGATCCATTCGCTTCTCCCAATCAAGGTAAGCCTCGGGGTCTACTTTTCCTGCAAAACTTGGAGGAGTTAGTTTAACATCAGGATGAATTACCCGGTTGTAGGTGTGTTCATCTCCATCCTCATGACGTCTAGGAGGCATTCTGGGTCTCTGGTGAAGACCATATGGCTTAAAGCCATCATCTTCTGCCTCTGGTTGCCGTGGAGGTCCTCTCGGCCTATGGTGATAGTTATGAGGTTGTGTGTCCTCATCTCCTTCTGGCTGGGGTTCCTCCTGTTCGTGCCGTGTCCTAAGGTACTCAGGACCCTCAGGACGGTCTTGCTCAGCTCTCACGTGCATTATGGCCTGGAATCTTACTGGTCTTTCCACGCGCTCCAACCTCTCGCCTATGGATGCGAGTTGTGTTTGGAGTGTGGTGAACATGGCCATCATGGCTTCGGCTGCGTCTCTATTCTCTTCTCCCATGGTGTGCTACAAAGAAAGAAGATAATTAGGGTGCTCCTAAATTATTAGGAGGGTTTTCTTTTTATAAGGGGTTTGAAAAAAATGCAAAAAGGAAAAATCCTAAGGAAAGGAAATTCGACTACAAGAGAAAAAGGAAACTTCCTAGACAACTTGTGCTAGCTGTCCAATTCGAAATATCTTGGGTATTTTCCTATTCTCTTTTCTTTCCTTTTTCTTTTCTTTTCTTTTTCTTTTTAATTTAACTTAAAATTAATGGAAATAGGAATTAAACAAAAGGAAAACGTGATTGACAATGCAAAAGTGAACCTAAACCCTAGTGATACACGTAGGAGGCTAGATGCACTCGGTTTGGAGTTTGATGTTGTTTTTTTTTTATTTTTCTTGAATGCGACTTAAACTAATGCAAGAACTAAAAACAAGACAAGCAAAAGGATAGAAACAACTTGGTTTAGGAGCTTTAAGCTCTGATACAAAAATGATACAAGCCTTGATTCAAGGATGTATGCGTGTGGGCTGTTTGTAGAAGATTAGGTGAGAAACTCAACCTTAGGCTTCTGGATGGGGGTTTTCTGGTTGGTAAAAGATGGAAGGGTGAAGTGAACCACACGAGGGGTGATGAACCTCGTGATAAATCACAAACTTAGAGCTAGGAGGGCTGGTCTCAACTAGGTTCTAAGCGCACAAGTCTCTTGAGAGAATAACTTGTTGAAAGAAAATTCGATCTTCATTAATATCAAAAAGGTTGTCGAACTACAATGCTGGAAGGAGCCTTATTAATATGCTCGACAGCTTGACCTTCTAGGGTCGACACAAATAAAGAAAAAGGAAAGTTTACAAAAGTGCACAAAAGGAAAAGATACAAAAGTGCATAACCGAAAAAGGACCTATTCCTAAAATGTTCTTGACTCAAAAATGTAAAGCAACTAGATCCTACCCTGCAAAACAGAAAGAGGCATATATTCGAATGTAAACTTACCTTAACTCACCTCACGGCCAAGAAATGGAAGGTGGCCGTCCTTGTGGCATGCACGCGCCTTGCTCCTAGTCTTCAACTTGGAGTAGGGTTAAGAATCTTTGGGCCCTGACCTCTCTTGCCACTAAAGCCCAAGTCTCTGATGTCCCTTGTGTTGTTGAGAAGCTATTGGACTCTTCCTTGTACTTTTGGCCCATTGTCCTTAGTCGATCTTCTTCTAGAAGCTTGTCGACCCATAGGCTGAATTTGTGGAAGAGTGCCCTTGATCTGCTTCTTGTCATTGCTCCTTGAGGTACCACAGGTGTAGAGACTTCCTCTAAGTGCATATCCTGGAGCTGGTAGCTCATTTGGTCCGAGTCCTCTTGTGTAGAAGTGGAAGTGCGCGTGTACTCGGCTGGATCGCCTGTACCGGCTGGATTGTGCGCGGTACTGGCCGGAATGACTTCAGGACCAGCCAAGTTGATCCCGGAGTCGGCGGTGTCATCAGAGGGACCGGCGGTGTCATCAGAGGGACCGGCGGTGTCATCCACGTCCCCACCAAGTGTGCCGGAAGCTTGGGCCTCTCCGCCGGCAATGTTGACCGGTCTGGTCCTATAGGTCGAGGGTCCGGCAGTACTGTCTGGTCCGGCAGGCGCGCCAGATGGTCCTGCTGTCTCGGGCAAGCTTCCTGGTCGGCCAGTCTGGTCTCCTGGCTGGATGTACGACCTGATGTCCTCATCACTAACCATTCTACAGGTTCAATTAGATAAATCCCTAAGAATTAGAATACTATCTAGTAGACTGATCCACTCTCGTGGCAGCAGCCCATTCACTAGCCTATAAACTACAAGTCTTGTGCACAATAATCTATTGCCTAGTGATCATTGGGTTCGAGTCTAATCCTGTCCACCTCTCGCCTTAGACATCAAATCTCTTTGGCTAAGATACAATAAGGATGTTTAGGTCTACCTACACGTTCTGTCTACACCTCTCGGGAGAAGAACATCATCAATATAATCATTGATTAGCTACTTCAATCTCTAGCATCAAGCACACCTTAAACATCAAGGATTTGTCATCTAATCTACCTAAACAACCCTAAGTCAATATCAGATTCCCCTAATCCACCTTACCCACAATTCATACAGAAAACTACTCAAACATAGTCATTAAAACAGTAAGAATAAAGAAGTAAAAGCAATTAAACATAAGATAAGAGATAGGGTAGAGAAATCCTTCACTAAAAACAAAGAGTTCAAGAACAAAAGTTGGAACCAATCTTCTCTCTCTCTAAAAACGTCCAGAGGCAAAAACTAAGAGCAACTTAAACAAACCTTTGGTTAAAAGTATTTAAAAGGGTTTATATAGTACCCTAACAATTAGGTTTAATCCCGAGACAAACCGGTTAAGTAAAAATAGGTTTAGGATAGTTTGGGCTCGGGTTGCCCGAAGACCGGCCATGCAAGATCGGCCAAATAACCAATCTCCTGATGGGATGAGATGTTGGGGCTGATTTGAGATTGGCCATGGGGAGACCGGCCATTTGGCCGGTCTGGTGATATTGCTGTGCAACCAGCATGGAGAGACCGGCTATTTGGCCGGTCTGGTGATGGGGCTGTGCTACCGGCGTGGTGAGACCGGCCATGGTGAGGACCTGCCACGTGGGCAGGTGCATGATCAAGGGTTCGGAAGGCCGGCTCCGATTACAACTCGGCCATCTTTACAACTCGGCCCATCTTTACAACTCGGCCCATCTTTACAGATGACCATTTCTACCTCTACACAAGGAGAATCAGACCAGATCAGCTGCCAGCTTCAAGGCATGAACTTTTGTGAATTCCCTACACCAATGGTGCCACTATGAGCCATGACGAGGAGCAGAACAAGGGCACTCTTCAACAAGTTCAGTTTGTGGATAGAAAAGCTCCTAGAAGACCAACGACAAGGAACATTGGGCCAATAGTGCAATGATGAATCCAAGGGCTTCTCAACATCTCAAAGCACTCCAGACACTTGGGTTCTCGTGGTAAAAGAGGTCAAGGCTCAACACTTCATAAACCTACTTCAAATTGAAGAGTAAGCGGCCACCTTCCATTTTTTGGCCAAATGGTAAATAGGTAAGTTTTCAATTATATATTTTCCTTTTTTGTTTTGCAGGACATGAATTATTAGTTTTCCATTTTTTGAGTCAAGATCATTTAAATAGATGTCCTTTTTGGTTATTCCCTTTTGTAAATTTTTATGTACTTTTGTATCTTTTTCTTTTCTTTTTGGGTCGATCTTAGAAGGTCAAAGCTACCGAGCATATTAATAAGGCTTCTTCAACATTGTAGTTCGACAAGTTTGATATTAATAAAGAGACCATTTTTCTTATGAGTTGTTCTCATAAAAACTCTAATCACTTAGAACCCTAGTTTAGACCAGCCCTCCTAGTTTCTAAGTTGTTTATCATGTGGTTCACCTCACCCCACCACTCAATACCCACCAGAAAACCCCATTCCAGAAGCGTAAGGCCGAGTTTCTCGCCTAATCTTCTCCAACCGGTCCAAGAGTATTACAGCCTTGATCCAAGGCTTGTATCACATGTGCTGGCCGATCAGACCATGGGCTGGCCGGGTGATCTGCGATCGGCCAGGTGTGATTTGGTGTGCGGTTCGGCTGAGATCAGCCTGCTGAGATCGGCCAGATGGCCGATCTCATGCCCTCCAAAAGCCTCCTTGGCCATTTCTTCGATCTTTGTCCCGTCTAAGTTCTCGTTGTACCTGAAATTAACGAGAAGGTATGCAATATGCAGAAATGCATGCACTAACCTATAGAATACCATGCTAAATACCAATGAACGTAAATAGGTGGATAAATGCCTAAAATGCCAATGAAGGCACGAAAAAGGTGGTGACATGCGTGGTGAAAAAATGCAAAAACCATGGTTATCATTTGATTTTGGCCAAGAAATGGAAAGTGGTCGACTTTATGGAAGACACGTGCCTAGCTCTTCAATTGCACACTTGAAGTAGGGTTACATACTTTTGGGCCTTGACCTACTTTGCCACAAGAGCCCATGCTTCTGGAGCAGCTTGGCAAAGTGGTAGGCCTTTGGATTGCTTGCTGCATTCCTGGCCCGTGGTCGAGTTTTCTTGGCCCTCTAGAAGTCCTTCCACAAACAAGCTGAATTTTTGGTAGAGTGCACGAGTCCTACTTCTGTTCATTGCTCCTTGTACCACCAGTGGTTCTAAATTCTCTTCTAGATCCATGCATTGTAGCTGGCTGGTCAGTTGGTCTGAGTCTTCAATGATGTTGCTCCTCCTGGACATCTCGTGGCTTGATTTGGCCATGTCGCCATGTCAACACTCGGGCCGCCCATGTCGCCAATTGAGCCGGCTGTGCCTAGCTGGTCTTTTGGTCGGCCATCTTCTTGGTGAGGTCCTTCTGGCTGGCCATTGGATCTGTTGCCCTCGTCAACGTGTCAAGTTGATCAACTAGTTAAAATGATAGTTCTAAACTGATCAAGGTGGTATCCGAGACAAAATTTTTTGGTGCTCTTGTGATTAGTCCAAATTACTCGATCACGAATATTTTGACCAAAATTTCCCAAAAGTTGATGTATTAGTTTTGAGTCAATCCAATCGCAATAAAGAATGTAACTCAGAAATTTTTAAATTTGAACTTATTTTTCAGTTTCTACGTTAATTTAATACCTAAAACAGTAGTGTTCTTTCTAGATGAAAATTTCAATGTTTCCATTTATCCATTTAGAGA
>CM032155.1:15348430-15481866 GCA_018901935.1 Pugionium cornutum
TGATGTTCCTTGTGTTGTTGAGAAGCCTTTGGACTCTAATTTGCTCTTCTGGCCCATTTTCCTTAGCTGCTCTTCCTCTAGAAGCTTGTCGACCCATAAGCTGAATTTGTGGAAGAGTGCTCTTGATCTGCTTCTTGTCATTGCTCCTGGAGGTACCACTGGTGTAGATACTTCCTCTAAGTGCATGTCCTGGAGCTGGTAGCTCATTTGGTCCGAGTCCTCTTGTGTAGAAGTGGAAGTGTGCGTGTACTCGGCCGGATGGCCTGTACCGGCTGGATTGTGCGCGGTACTGGCCGGAATGACTTCAGGACCGGCCAAGTTGATCCCGGAGTCGGCGGTGTCATCAGGGGGACCGGCGGTGTCATTCAAGTCCCCACCAAGTGTGCCGGAAGCTTGGGCCTCTCCGCCGGCGATGTTGACCGGTCTGGTCCTATAGGTCGAGGGTCCGGCGGTACTGTCTGGTCCGGCAGGCGCGCCAGATGGTCCTGCTGTCTCGGGCAAGCTTCCTGGTCGGCCAGTCTGGTCTCCTGGCTGGATGTACGACCTGATGTCCTCATCAGCCTGCCATTCATTGAGTTCGCCTACAACCGAGCCGTGCACTCAGCAACCAAGAAGACACCATTTGAAGTGGTATACGGCTTCAACCCTCTCACCCCATTGGAGCAAACACCACTGCCACCAGCTGAGATGACCAACCTCAACGGAGCATCCAAAGCAGAGTTCATCAGGAGGTTACACCAGAAGGTAGCAGAGAACTTGGAGAAGAGGACCGGACAGTACGTGACTCATGCCAAAAAGGGAAGAAGGGAGGTGATCTTTCAACCAGGCGATTGGGTGTGGCTACACCTACGGCGGGAGAGGTTCCCAAACCTAAGGAGTTCCAAGCTAGCACCAAGAGGAGATGGACCATTCAGAGTGCTCGAGAGGATCAACAACAACGCCTACCAGATCGAGCTTCCAGGTGAGTTTAATGTGTCCAATACGCTTAATGTTACTGACTTGGCCCCTTTCCATGCAGATGAACCAGTTTTGAGGACAAAACCTACTGAAGAGGGAGGGAATGATGAGGACATCAGGTCGTACATCCAGCCAGGAGACCAGACTGGCCGACCAGGAAGCTTGCCCGAGACAGCAGGACCATCTGGCGCGCCTGCCGGACCAGACAATACCGCCGGACCCTCGACCTATAGGACCAGACCGGTCAACATTGCCGGCGGAGAGGCCCAAGCTTCCGGCACACTTGGTGGGGACGTGAATGACACCGCCGGTCCCCCTGATGACACCGCCGACTCCGGGATCAACTTGGCCGGTCCTGAAGTCATTCCGGCCAGTACCGCGCACAATCCAGCCGGTACAGGCCATCCAGCCGAGTACACGCACACTTCCACTTCTACACAAGAGGACTCGGACCAAATGAGCTACCAGCTCCAGACATGCACCTAGAAGAAGTATCTACACCATTGGTACCTCCAGGAGCAATGACAAGAAGCAGATCAAGAGCACTCTTCCACAAATTCAGCTTATGGGTCGACAAGCTCCTAGAGGAAGAGCAGCTAAGGACAATGGGCCAGAAGAGCAAATTAGAGTCCAAAGGCTTCTCAACAACACAAGGAACATCAGAGACTTGGGCTTTAGTGGCAAGAGAGGTCAGGGCCCAAAGATTCTTAACCCTACTCCAAGTCGAAGACTAGGAGCAAGGCGCGTGCATGCCACAAGGACGGCCACCTTCCATTTCTTGGCCGTGAGGTGAGTTAAGGTAAGTTTACATTCGAATATATGCCTCTTTCTGTTTTGCAGGGTAGGATCTAGTTGCTTTACATTTTTGAGTCAAGAACATTTTAGGAATAGGTCCTTTTTCGGTTATGCACTTTTGTATCTTTTCCTTTTGTGCACTTTTGTAAACTTTCCTTTTATTTATTTGAGTCGACCCTAGAAGGTCAAGCTGTCGAGCATATTAATAAGGCTCCTTCCAGCATTGTAGTTCGACAACCTTTTTGCTAATTAATAAAGATCGAATTTTCTTTACAAGTTATTCTCTCAAAGAAGCTTGTGCGCTTAGAACCTAGTTGAGACCAGCCCTCCTAGCTCTAAGTTTGTGATTTATCACGAGGTTCATCACCCCTCGTGTGGTTCACTTCACCCTTCCATCTTTTACCAACCAGAAAACCCCCATCCAGAAGCCTAAGGTTGAGTTTCTCACCTAATCTTCTACAAACAGCCCACGCGCATACATCCTTGAATCAAGGCTTGTATCAGGTATGGATTGGCTTACACGCCATCAAGCTATGTTGGATTGTCGACGTGCACGCGTTACCTTTGCTAGTGCTAAAGGAAGATTGACGTTTCAAGGGGTTCGAGTGCAATGTGGAATTCCCATAGTTTCTATGATTCAGGCAGAAGGGCTTATCAATAGAGGGAATGAGGCTTACTTGGCAACAATCATGATTGAAAGAAAATTAGAAGAATGTGAGCTAAGTGGTATCCCAGTAGCAGCAACATACGAGGATGTATTTGAACCGTTAAAGGGGGTTCCACCATCACGAGGTGATGATTTTACCATCGCTTTAGAGCCTGGAACCATTCCCGTGTCTAAGCCACCATACCGGTTAGCCCCTGCAGAAATGGCTGAGCTAAAAAAGCAATTAGAAGATTTAACCAGTAAAGGATTTATAAGACCTAGTAGTTCGCCGTGGGGGGCACCTGTGTTGTTTGTGAAAAAGAAAGATGGAAGTTTTAGACTTTGCATTGACTATCGTGGATTGAATAAAGTGACCTTCAAAAATAAGTACCCATTACCACGATTTGAAGAGCTATTGGACCAATTTGAAGGAGCTTCATGGTTCTCTAAGATCGATCTAACGTCAGGGTACCACCAGATTACGATTGCTGAAGAGGATATAAGGAAGACAGCTTCCAGGACACGCTATGGTCACTACGAATTTGTGGTAATGCCATTTGGTTTGACTAATGCACCAGCTGCTTTTATGAATCTCATGAACAATGTGTTTCGGGAGTATTTAGACAAATTTGTTATTGTGTTCATTGATGACATCCTAATTTATTCTAAGAGCCGGAAGGAACATATGGAGCACTTAAGGGTGGTACTAGAAAAGTTGCGAGAATACAAGTTATATGCTAAGTTGAGCAAATGTAGTTTCTGGCAGAGGAAAATTGGCTTTCTAGGTCACGTTGTGTCTGAAGCTGGAGTATCAGTGGATCCGGAAAAAATTGCAACGATTATGGGATGGCCGACACCTAGAAATGCAACAGAGGTCCGTAGTTTTTTGGGCCTAGCGGGTTACTATCGAAAATTCGTTGAAGGATTTGCGAGTATAGCCAAGCCTATGACTCAACTTACGGGAAAGGATGTGAAATTTAATTGGACCAAAGAGTGTGAAGAGAGCTTTCAAAGGTTGAAAGGGCATTTGACTAAGACTCCAATATTGGTTTTACCAAGGACTGGGGTACCATATTTGGTATACACTGACGCATCTGGGTCAAGACTGGGTTGTGTGCTGATGCAGCAAGAACGAGTAATTGCCTATGCGTCTAGACAGTTGAAGAAACATGAGATAAATTATCCCATCCATGATTTAGAATTGGCAGCAGTTGTTTTTGCTTTAAAAATTTGGCGTGCATATTTATATGGGAAAAAAGTCCAAGTTTTTATTGACCACAAGAGTTTAAAATATATATTTACGCAACCAGATATTAATCTGAGACAGAGAAGATGGATGGAGCTACTAGCAGATTATGACTTAGAAATCGCATTGCACCCTGAAAAGGCTAACATGGTAGCAGATGCATTAAGTAGAAGGAGAAATGACATATCAAAGGAACGGGAAGCAGAGGAGTTAGTGGCTTCCTTGGGAAAATTAAGCTTGTGTGCTACTACTGTTACAAAAGATGTCATAGGATTGGAGGCCATTAACCGGGCAGACTTACTTTGGAAAATATGTGAGGCTCAAAAGGTAGACAACATACTCAGAAAGGTTGTGGTTAATAATGTGGAAGGATATCATACCACAGACAACGGAACCTACTTGTATAGGAATCGGGTTTGTGTTCCCAATGTTAAGGAATTAAAGGATGAGATCTTATCGCAGGCACACCACTCACGTTTTGCAATCCATCCAGGGGCGACAAAGCTATATCGAGATCTAAAATGTTATTATCATTGCAACGGTATAAAACGGGATAGCGCAGAATGGGTAGCGAAGTGCCCTACGTGCCAACTAGTAAAGGCAGAATGTAGAGTACCTAGTGGGTTATTGCAAAGTCTACCGTTGCCTGAATGGAAATGGGATATGATCACTATGGATTTCGTGACAAGGCTCCTGAGGACAATTAGTAAACTGGATACGGTTTGGATAATTGTTGATCGACTTACGAAGTCAGCTCATTTCTTGGCGATTAAAAAGACAGACAATGTGGACCACTTAGCAAGAGTATATGTGGAAGTGATTGTTAGGCTGCATGGGGTTCCAGTGAGCATTATTTGAGACCGAGACCCAAAAATTTACCTCAATATTTTGGCAGGCATTCCAAAAGGCACTTGGGACAAAAGTGCATCTGAGTACCGCATATCACCCACAGACAGATGGACAGTCGGAAAGAACAATTCAAACCCTTGAGGATATGTTACGAGCGTGTATGTTGGATTGGGGAGGTCGTTGGGAGAGATATTTACCGTTAGCAGAGTTTGCGTACAACAATAGCTATCATAGTAGCATAAAGATGTCACCATATGAGGTTTTGTATGGGCAGCCTTGTCGGACACCACTTTGCTGGACAGAAGTGGGAGAGCGTAGAGACTTGGAACCTGAGTTGGTTCAAGAGACAGTGGATCAGGTGGAAACTCTTCGTGCTAGACTAAAGGAGGCTCACGATCGTCAGAAGAGTTACGCTGATAAAAGGAGAAGAGAATTGGAGTTTAGAGTGGGAGACAAGGTGTATTTGAAAATGAGGGTATTCAGAGGAGCAGATAAGAACAAGAAGTTGGGAAAACTCAAACCACGTTTATGGGGTCTTATCCAATTACTAAAAGGATTGGTACAGTTGCATATAGATTGAGATTACCAAAGGAGTTAGCAACGTTTCATAATGTGTTTCATGTATCAGTCCTCCGAAAAGTTGTCAAAGATCCGCAACTCATTATGTAGCAACCCCAAGAGGATTTGGAAGAAAACTTGACAATTCTTAGTAAACCAGTAAAAATCACTAGACAACGAAAAATTGATATGCAAGGGAAGAATGTTAAATCAGTGCGTGTTCGTTGGGAAAGAGACGGAATTGAAGAAGAGACGTGGGAGTCTGAACATCATATGAGAAATGATTACCCTGGTCTTTTTAAGGACCACGACGAGAATGTGGTGGAACCATCAAATTCGGGGACGAATTCTTCTGTGGTGGGGGAGAATTGTAACATACCGGGCCTAAATTTAAACCATGAGGTCCACATAAATAGAAGTGAGGGTATAACGGACAATTCTCTTGAAACCCTAATTAACCCTAATGGCTATATAAGACGTCGTCAAAGGGGATTAGAGGTAGCCGCACATCATAAACAAAAGCAAGAAGAAAGGGACAAATTTAGACAGAGCAGAGGGGTGGAAAGCTCAACGTTGGAGAGCCAGGTGTTCGTGTGTACCATCGTCGGAGGAAGAGAAATCTACGCACGACAGACGATTCCAACATTCCATTAACCCAGGTTTTGCAGTGAGGTGAGGCATGATCTATGATTTCCATTATACAATTATGTATATGTATTTTGATGAGTGCTTCGTTTAGGGAGAAAATAAGAGGTTGAAACTAGGTGTGCTATTAGGGTTTTAGTTGATTGTTGCAAAAGAACTAATAGTGTTTTTATCAAGAAAAGCAATTAAATCTATTAGAGATTTATTAGATAATAAAGAAATAAATATTAAAAAATGAATAGGAATGGGATGGTATACTTGTGTGGTGTGGTGGGAGAAAAGAGTAAAAGTTTTGGTTAATTTATTATTTTAAAGGAGATTATTATGTTGACCTTATTATTAAGAAATATAAATTGTTGTGTGTTGGTTTACTGGTTAATGACATTAAATTATTTATGGTGGATTATGGTATAATAAAATGAACCATAATCAATTAATTAACTAGAATAAATTAATATAATTATTATATAAATATTAAACATTTAGTCTAAGCAAGTATAATGGCTGATTTGTTAATGTGGGAATGAGTTCTGGTGAATGTGATATTCACGTAACGCGGGTATGGTGTATTGAAGCAACGTTAGTTGGTTCAACTACGTTGATGGGTGTTGGATTACGACAATAGCGGTGTTGAGTTATAGTTCATTAATGGCTGGTAGGCCGGAAACAACCGTCGATGTGACGGGAGCTCGACGTGAGCAAATAGGCCGACGTGGCCATGGTGGAAAGCCGACGTGGCTTTGGGGGTTCCAAATCCTTAAACCGACGTGGTTAGGGATGAGGAAGAGTAGTTGTGACTTAGGCAAGCACGGTTTAAATACATATATCTTGGTAGTATTTGTGTCAACTTTTTGTGGAATCAATCGTGCTAGTTTCCTTGCTAAGTAAAGTAATTATCAAGATTATGTATATATATATATTTGTATAATGGGAATATGTGGGTAGGCGTGATCGTTTCACTGAGTAATTCTGTTACTCAAGCCTCCTTTTGGATGCAGGTGAGTTCAAGCAGTAGTGATACCGTGACTCGAGGTGGTGCTACGTTTTGGGAATTTTTAAACATTATTTATATATTTTATTTTGAATCTTGAGTATCGTTGGATTTTTTTTTAAAGTTATTACCTTATGTCCTTTTTTAATAATATTATAGTTGGACTGAGAGAATTAATTTAATAAAAAGAATTAATACTTACACTTTATATGGGGTTTCAAATGAATTATAAGTTAAGTACGAGACAATAACATGTGTCATGTAATATGGAGACGGGTGTTACACAATGAGTTTGAGATGGTCGATAAAACGGTTTTGTGGTCGTGATTGCTTCCGCTAGAGGAAAACGTCCAAAGAGCTCCTAAACATCAAAAATTGGGGTCGAAAAACCAATGGGTCTTTGAGGAATTGGCACATCAGAGATATTTGAGAGAGCTTTCTGAAATGATATTGGTGGTTGTGTATTTAATCGCGGTAGAAAATTATGGTATTTTGAAAATACGATGTTTTGCGTTAGAAATACAAAAAACGAGTGAATAAAAAAAAGAAGTGCAACGGGAAGGCTTCCCAGGAGGCCACCATCCCATTACTACTCTTGTCCAAACATGCTTAACTGCGAAGTACTGATGAGATCAAGTGCATTAATGCTGGTATGATCGTATCCAGTAGTACATGCCATGCAGTCTTAAATATGCTCTTCATCCATTTTTTCAATGCTTCTTCACTAGCTCCACTCGATAAAGAAAAACCCACATGATGTGTGGGTCTTGTATAGATGGTTGAAACATTTTGGATCGCCGATGCGATGAGTTTGAGATGGCAGATAAAACGGTTTTGAGGTCGTGATTGCTTATGCCTGAGAAAACCATCCGAAATAGCATCTCAACTTCAATATTTGGTGTCAAAAACACTTTCAATGGGTCTTTGACCGATAGGAAAGTTAGAGATATTTGAGAGAGATTTTCGAAATGGTATTGTTGGTCATGTAGTTCATCGTGTTGTGAAACCTATGGTATTTCAGAAATATGACGTTTTGCGATAGACACATTAAAACCAAGTAAATAAAAAAGGGGTGCAACACGAAGACTTCCCAGGAGATCACCCATCCCAGTACTATCTCGCCTTGAAATGCTTAACTACAAAGTTCTAATAAGAACCGGTGCATTAGTGCTCGTATGATCGCACCTGGTAATACATGTCATGCAATCTTAAATATGCTCTTCATCCATTCTTTCAATGTTTCTTCTCGAACTCCATTCAGTAAAGAAGAATCCACACTATGTGTGGTCGTCTAGATGGTTGAAATGTTTTGGATTGTCGATGCGATGGGTTTGAGTTGGCCGGTAAAATGGTTTTGTGGTCGTGATTGTTTGCGCCCAAGAAAAAGGTCCGAAAGAGCATTTAAACATCAAAATTCGGGGTCGAAAAAGTTTCCAATGGGTCATTGACAAGATGGCACATCAGAGATCTTTGAGAGAGCTTTCCAAAATGATATTTTTGGCCGTGTAGTTCATCGCAGTGCGAAACTTATGACATTTCAAAAATATAATGTTTTGTGATAGACACATAAGAAAACCGATTGAATGAAAAAAAAGGGTGCAAAACGAGGACTTCCCAGGAGGTCATCCATCGCAGTACTACTCTCACCCAAGCACACTTAACTGTGGAGTTTTGATAGGATCCGGTGCATTAGTGGTGGTATGATCGCACCCGGTAGTGTAAGCCATGCAATCATAAATATGCTATACATCCATTTTTCAATGTTTCTTCTTGAGCTCCACAAGATAAAGAAGAATCCACATAATGTGTGGACCTCGTCTAGATGATCGAAACGTTTTGATCGTCGATACAATGAGTTTGAGATGGTCGATAAAACGATTTTGTGGTCGTGATTGCTTCCGCTAGAGGAAAACGTCCACAGAGCTCCTAAACATCAAAAATTGTGGTCGAAAATATTTCCAATGGGTCTTTGAGGAATTGGAACATCACAGATATTTGAGAGAGATTTCTGAAATGGTATTGTTGGCTGTGTATTTAATCGCGGTGGAAACTTACGCTATTTCGAAAATACGATGTTTTGCGTTAGACATATAAAAAAAACCGAGTGAATAAAAAAAAGAAGTGCAACAGAAAGACTTCCCAGGAGGTCACCATTCCAGTACTACTTTTGTCCAATCACGCTTAACTGTGAAGTACTGATGGGATCAAGTGCATTAGTGCTGGTATGATCGCATCCGGTAGTACATGCCATGCAATCATAAATATGTTTTTCATACACTTTTTCAATGCTTCTTCATTAGCTCCACTCGATAAAGAAGAACATGATGTGTGGGTCTTGTCTAGATGGTTGAAACATTTTGGATCGCCGATGCGATGAGTTTGAGATGGCAGATAAAATGGTTTTGAGGTCGTGATTGCTTCTGTTTGAGAAAACCATCCGAAATAGCATCTCAACATCAATATTTGATGTCGAAAACACTTCCAATGGTTCTTTGACCGATTGGAAAATTAGAGATCTTTGAGAGAGCTTTCCGAAATGGTATTGTTGGTCATGTAGTTTATTGCGGTGCAAAACTTTTGGCATTTCGAAAATACGACGTTTTGCGATATATTGACACATAAAAAATCGAGTGAATAAAAAAGGGGTGCAACACAAGAAATTTCCAGGAGGTCACCAATCCCAGTACTACTCTCGGCCAAGCATGATTAACTGAGGAGTTCTGATGGGATCTGCTGCATTAGTGCTACTATACTCGCACCCAGTAGTACAGTCATGCAATCGTATATATGCTCTTCATCAAATTTTTCAATGTTTCTTTTCGAGCTCCACTCGATAAAGAAGAATCCACACGATGTGTGGGGATTATATAGATGGGTTAAGCATTTTGGAATGTTGATGTTATGAGTTTGATATGACTGATTAAATGGTTTTGAGGCTTCTACCCGAGTAAAACATCCGAAAGAGCATCTAAACATAAAAATTCGGAGTCAAAACCATTTACAATGGGTCTTATATCAATTAGCACGTCAGTGATCTTTGACAGAACTTTCCGAAATCGTATTGTTGGTCTGTAGTTCATTGTGATGCGAAATTTACAACATTTCGAAAAAACGATGTTTGCGATACAAATAAAAAACGTTTTAAAAGTGTACAATAGAAATGCAACTAATGATAAATTTAAAATGATAAATAGGAAAAATTAAAAATGATAACAACATTGTAATTTAGATTACTTCTCAGCAAAATATCCAGATTTTAAAAACAGAACCGAAAATATGCCAAAAAAATAGGTAACAAGCCAAATTGAAATATACAAAATCTGTTAACGGATCTTTCATTCCTAACTAGGATAGTAGCAAATTTTAATATTTTATGTTTTATATTAAAATATAATTTTTAATAAAATATAAAAAAGATTTATCATATTTTTCTTGTGTTATTCATAACTATAAATTTTTTATAAAGATTTATTGACTTTATTGAAAATCTCAGTTTATTTTTAAAATCATTAGTAGATGAAAATTTATCTGCAGATTAAAATTTTTATAACATGTTTTAATTAAATTAATAAAATTAGTAGTTTTAACTAATTTTTTTATATTATAGAATACTTTTATATATCAAAAAATCAGAATAAAATAATTATTAGTAATTTGAATTTATTTTTTAAACCAATTGATATAATATAAAATTTTATTTGAAAATATATTGATTTTGTTTATAAACAAAAACAAAACTAAATTCATTAATTTGAATTAATGAATATGGGTCTTTTGGTCATTGTAATTAATGATTTTTTATTAATTTAATTAAAGAAAATGGTGAGAGTTAATATGATGATGACACATCATCAAATTAGAATTCAAGTGCTTCTGCTTTAATATATATAAGATTTCCTATATACGAAAAACTGAAAGGAGAACCAAATAAAATCTTTCAAATATAATTATATATCTAGAAAACATTAATTATATTTAAAATTAATATAATCTAAAATCTAAATATATTAATTAATTTTAGATCATATATCCAAATAATTAAAATATATTAATTAAAATATAACTAAATTTTATTTATATTTAATTTATTTTTTAGTTTTTATAAATATTTTGGATATATGATCCAAACTCAATCAAACTAAACCTTAATCAAAAATTTAAAATATTCAAATGGCACATATAAATGACTAAACTATTTTGGATGAAAAAACAATAAATAACAACTTTATATTTCAAAAATATTGGATGGAAAAAAATATTATAATCATAAAACATAAAAACTATAGAAAATCAAACTAAAATTAAAAATAACATATTATTTACAAAATCAAATAAAATAAAATGTAGATAACACGAATTATCTTCTAAATAGTATATAAAAGAACATTTATAAACAATCGTCGCAACTTGCAACCATGTGGCTTAGAGCTTGATAGAGGGACTAAGTTACAAAGATAGTTTATGTTACAGACATAAATAATACGAAGTGTAAAATACAAAAAAGGAAGGAGAGAGAGAAGAAGATTTACATATGAAAATTACCACCTTGACACCATTCTTATGCTTCACATTATTACTTTAACACTGCGACCAGTTTATACCAAAAATTTGTTGGTCTCCAAATCGCATCATCGCCAATGTATTGTTGCTGGTACTTTAAATTTTTATTTTTTTACCTTAAGAAATGTAGAAAATGCAAAATTCTGTTATATTAAAATTTGCAATGTCTTTTTTGACAATTTCGTTAGCAATGCTTATTAGAAAAGAATATAAAATCAAAGATTCATCACCAGAAACAGAGAACTGAACAGTACTTACTTAAGATGATGATGTCCACAAGACATGCATTGCATTCAAATCGCTCAGGCTTGTCGATTTGAGAGATGTTTTATAAAGTTCTCTTAATTTTCCCGAGTCTCCGGATTTTCCAGAGGTCTGAGACTTGTTTGCTCCTTCCCCCGGAAAGGATAAAACCAGCATTCGCTTTAGAACCGCCTGCAATTGGGCCGAGAATTTGATGTAAAGCTCCCGGTCCTCGGTTCTTAATGATTCTGCATATGTACTGGGAATGTGTCGGCCTTCGAGCAAGCGCGAAAATGCTGACTCAAGCATCTGAAGAAAAATAAGATAAACAAGAGAAGTTTAGAGCATGATATATAACCCCAGGCCTTGAATAGGTAGAGGAAATTGAGCACTTACAGTGTTCGATTGCCAGAAGTTTGAAAGGCTGAAGGAAAGAGCCGATCTCTCCATAAGAATTGTCAGGAACATGGAAGGATGATTCTCAGGGCCGTAAAAGTCCATTGATTTTTGCCAATTCCTATCTGCCAACAAAGCATACTGCTTCGCTCTCTGGGTTACATTAGTCTCCGGTTTCGGAAGACTTCCTTGATGCTCTATCTCCAAAAACCTCAAGCAGCAATCTTTGTGATATCCAGCTAATTGAAGGTAAGCGTATGCGGCTTCCTGTTTTCGTATTTCCCCAAGAGATTCATAGAGAGCTAATGCTTCTCTTATAGCATCACTGGCTGATAATACTTTATGTTTTCCCAAGTCCCTGGATCTTCCATCAGAAGGGGAATCATGAGTGTTTTCCGGAATGTTCTTTGGTCCACGAGCTGCAGGGGTTGTGTCTTCTTTTGCTAAAAGCATTCCAAATCTGAGATATGTATGGGCAAGCTGTGTGTAGACTTCAACTTTCAGATTGTCTGGAACCGAACTAGCCTCTTCAATGGCAACACTGAATGCTGTCTTTGCTGCCATGTAATATCTAAGTGACTTGCTGTATTCAAGTTTTGCAGTCCCCAGAGCTTGTAAGTAAGCATTTTTAAAGGCAGGATGCAGTCTGAGGGCTTCCATCTTTGGAACCATTTCTTCAGCCAGAGCTCGTCGCCCATGGCCCAAGTTGCAGTTGATTAGTATAACATTAGTATGATCACAAACTTCCTTGAATGCCTTTATAGCATCAGCAAAAGCGTCTTCTGCTTTATTGAGCTCTTTGCTCCCAAGGCGGTTTCGACCAAGTTCATTATATACCCAACCTTTCTTTCTAATAACAGACTGAAACTCTTTACAGCCACTTGGAAGCTCTTGTAACGCTCTTTGAGTTTCCTCATAGCAATTTAAGGCAGCCAACAGACTACTTTCTGCATCATCAGCCTCAGACCCCTTGAGATATTTGAATATTCCACCTTTTTTAGCTCCTTGGGTTTCCTTGAATCCATTCTGCTCCAAAGGGACAGCTTCCTTCGTTCTCGCAGATGTATCTTCTTCTTTATGGCTCCTCTTCTCAATTGTGACAGTAACATGATCATCCTCCACATCTCGTGCGAGCCTGCTGGGTAGATTCTTGGACTTCAATTTTCTATGGTGCTTCTTATTGCGAGGCACAGTACGTGCATCAATTTCATTGCTGCTGCTACTGCTACTTGCACTGCTTCCACTGCTTGCTCTGTCACTCCTACAGCTGCAATTTACTAATGAACATGAGACACAATTTTGACTATACTCGGTCAACTTCTTCTTGAGCCTTTGTACTTCCTTTACTACTTCAGACGGCATTCTTAACTGATTGGTAGATGTTCCCTCCGCTTTTCTGGAGATCTCCTGCCCTTTAAAAATGTGGAACTGAACATATATGTCACCAACCAACATCCATACTTTAGCCCAGAAGAGGCGTGTTGATGAAAGATCCCCAAAACTGATGTCAGATGATCCTGACTTTGCATTTAAATCTTCCACTTGTGTTGTTGCATGGGACTTTGACCGTAGTGAATGTCCCTTGTTAATCGAGGAAATAAACAATGTCTCCTCAAACTTCTGTGGCATTGAGCCATAAAGGGAGCAAGCTAACTCCACAGTATTCAAAGCTCGGTGCAACTGTCCATCCTCTTTGTAAGCTTCTCCCAGAGACAGATATGATTCGCCAAGAAGCAGAACAAGGTTCCACAACTTCCTGTCTAGCTTTGAAGTTGGAAGCCACTTACGGATATCACAGACCTCAATACAATCAGGATCACCACAGAAACATTTGGAAAAATTGACTGATGGCAAGATATCATGAAATGCATTCTCCTGTTCTGAAGACTGTAGTTGTCGTGTCCACCTAAGAGACTTTATAGCTTGAGAAACATGGTGCACTGCTGCAAGTTTCGATGAAAGCGTATTAGTTGTAGTTTCAAGCAGCGGGGCAGGAGCTTGGCATACCGGACCAAGAACAGAACTGGTATCTTTACTGTTGTTCACAACAGGACTTTCAGTATCGTTGGAATCTGGACTATCTGAACGTAAGATTTCCTTGCAAGGTATCACATCTGCTTCCAACTTTGGTGTAGCAGATATTAAAGGCGATATATAAGAAACTGGGTGATCTTCAGCGAGCTTGTCTTCTGAGAAGATCACTGCCTCACTTTCATGGTCAACAATAGCAACAGGATCAAGTAATTCCTCTTCTAGGTCTGTTATTTTGACTTCACATTGCACATTATTAGACTCAGAAGTTAAATCAATTTCCTGGTCACTGTTCAGAATGAGCCTTGCAAACTGCTCGTGTGCATATGCTCGAACAACCTATCCAAAACAGCTCACTGATGAGGACCCGTCAAAAGTTTAAAAACAAAACAGCTCAAAGATTTTTAAAAAATCATTTTAGAAACCAGTACCAGATGATCAGGCTCGTCCAAGAAATTCAAACATTTTCTGAGGAACCTAGCACACTTGGTCCTATCATTCGGCACCTGCAAAGGATGCAAAGTGTAAGAAAAGCAGCAGTTAACTTGTTACTGATGTTTCATGCAGATTAATGCCCTGTCTCCTTACCACTGACAGAGAAAGCCTATGACCCACACGGTAAAGAAGATTTCCTAAAGAAAACAATGAATCGCTTCTTCTCCCACTGTGAATCAGAGATGGCAATGGGCTTGCGCTGTCATTATGATCGCTTGAAGAATGGTTCTTTGAAATAATGGAAAGATCAAACAGCTGAATCACATCTTCACCAGCGCTTTTGTAGAGCTGAAGAGGACATAGCCAAATAAACTAAAGTAAGTAATGACATCAACAAGTAATAGCTCAAAAACAAAAGATATATTAGTTTGGCAGAGAATTATGATTTTACCCAGTAAGCTCCAGGATCCTCTTTGCAATTTGATTGAAGAAACCTTAAAACAGCAAGGCCGTTTTGCTGAACAACATGAGGATGAAATGCAGGTGCCCCATCCTCAGAGATACCTTTTAGCAGAAATATGTCATCTGTTTTCAAAAGCTCATACCCTTGGACAACACCATTCTGATGATAGCAAATTGCTAACTCGGGCACACTGGCCATTACATTATCAAGCCAAGCTTCAAGCCAAGTTAAAGGTGTAACCTGAGTGAAAAGAAAGAACAGTTAACAGATAGCCTTCTGAAGAGATGAAACTCTGTGACCACTCAGTGTAAAGAAATAACCTGTTGGCTAACATCCCACAAGTGCAAGCTTACAGCCACATATTTTTCATTGCTGAAAAGAAGTAAATCGCTGCCCAAAAGCATGCGGAAGTTGTGGAATTGCCAAAATAGAACTCTTAAAAATTCGTTGCCTCCAGCTCTTCTGTGTTTCTCAGAGTCTCCGGAAGCCTTTATTTTATCACCAATTTGAGAATTAGTTCTTATAGGGCCACGTGCCTTGTGTTTATTGCTCATCTTCTTTTCACAAATAGATCCATCCTGTTTAAAGTGTTTACTACTCCCTGCAGGCTTGTCAAGTCTGTCGTCTAGAATACTATCACAATTCTGCTGAAGCCCACAGGAATTCTCTCCAGCAGGGAGAGCAGAAGAACTTGACTGTTTCTCTGTATGCAGGCGATGAGTCGGGGGGCAATCACACGCCTCCATCCTGACTGAATGCATTGCAAAGTTCAGAAACAAAGATTCGTCCACGTTTTTTGTACATTTGGGTTGGTTTTTGTGCCTCCTAATCAGTTTCTCTCCCTCATCAACATCAGGTCTGCAATACAAGAGAATTCCATAAAGACTTTTCATTGAGAATCACACAACATGAAAATAAAATGGAATAAGTAGAGCCGCACCCAGGATTCAAAACGAGAGTTTGTCCAACCCGTTGAACTGCTATGGAGACCCGAGCCTTTGAGTAAGGTATCTTAAAGATTTGCTTAAGAATGTCAACTGGTGCAATCACATCTATCTCATCCCCGTAATCAACTAAACCAGACACAGCAAGGGCTTCACATTTTTTGCTAAGGTTTGAAGAAATAATACTAGCCTCCTTAGATATATCTGTCACGTGAAAAAAATCACAACCATACCAACTTAGGCAGTAAGAACTAGAAAAGTAAGAACACTATTTAAATATGTCGTTCATGTCTCTGTTCAATATAGTCACATAAACTTAAGAATTTAGAAAACTGAGAACTTCAGAGAAATTCACTACGCAGAAAGGAAATTTCCAAGCGCAAGCTAAACAACTTAAAGACGCAGATGCTTGAGTAAACTTGGCGCAAAGAGAAAAAATATACCTCCGGCGATTCTAGATTTCACGGCAGCAAGCGGTAAAATCTTCTCGGGAAAATCCGTGAGCAAAGGAGGCCGATTAAGATCGGTCTCCATCGGCAGCATCCGGTACCTTGGAGCACTCACTCTGCAACACCAACAAACAAAAAAAGCTTCATACAAAATGGAAGAAGAAGCGTAAATGAAGAAGTGGGAGATGGAACGGACGCTTCCTGAGACGGAAGGAGAGCTGAAGTAAATGGAGGGAAAGATTTATCGGCTAGAACAGGAATTGAGCCGCAGAGAAAGCCAACCGGTTTGGGCGCGACGATCTCCATCGTCCCGATACATTGAAGGTCTCCAGAACCTTCTACGGAACTCGGAAAAGAAGGTAACGACAACGGCGGAGGTTTTAGAGCAGCAGATTCCTCCATTGCTTTCGAAAATCTGGGTTTTCCGCCTGTCGAATTGATCATTTTTAATCTCTACGTCGTGAGAATTAAGAGGATTCTGGAAGACGGAGAGAATCCGAAATCCTTCGAGAGCTCTTTAGGAGAGGCCCACTAGTAAGACATAAGAAAGCCGTTTCTTCTTTCTTTTTTTTCCAACAAATAATTCGATTAATAACCAATATCACTATTTACAAATGTTTGTAAAAACATAGGATGGATGATTATGATAAATGTTCCAATCGGATTTAGATATTGTAATAGAAGTAACCAACTGAGCTGAAAGGTTTCCAGATCTGGAAAACTAATTGAAATTAATCCCACCAAATATTACAATCCATAGGTGAATTATGTGAATATAATGTTGTAATTGCAAAAAGATCTTTTTTTGATTTATAAGATTATTCAATAATTTATTATCTCTTTCAAATATAACAAAGCGATAATCTAATGTCCATGTACACTGTAAGGCCTAGATAAGGATTGTACATTCTGCTTCAATAACAGTAAATCGATTTTGAAATTTTCCTCTTCCCGCATTCAAAAAGAATCATTTATCATTACGAATGATCCACCCCAAACCAGAATGAGATGCACCCAAACGAAAAGTCGTATCATAATTATACTTAACCCATTCTCTCTAAAGTTTTATCCATTCTGAAAAAGTTGGTAAATCCATTGTAACAGATTTTGAAGGAACAAGTTTTATTGTCATTTGTATCCATTCCAGAACATCTTCATAACTTCTTTCAATCAAACATTTGGCTGATGTTGCATTCTTGTTAAACGTGAGATCATTTCTTGATTTCCAAATTCTCCAAAGGAGAAAAAAAGAACATACCTCTGGAATCTGATTGTTCAAGAGATTTGTAGTTGGCTAGCAAATACCTAATATTTTCATAAATGTGTGCATGATTAGAACAAAGGGTTGTTGTTGAGATGCCCAGTATTCTCCATACCATCTGAGTATATTGGCAGAGAAAAAACGTATAGATCTCCGTTTCATCCAAATCACAACATCTATTACAAAAGCTGTCAGTTGTAATATTCCGACGATATAGTTGATATTTAACTAATAGCGACTTTGATAATAAACGTCAAAGGAAATGTTTAATTTTAGGCGGAACATATAATCTCCATATATCTTTAGACAAATCTGGATGACTAGCAAGAGTAGGACGTGATGTTTCTTAATCATTCCGAAAAACCTCAATTGCATTCCGGTTTCCTGACTTCACTGAATATTATCCGTTATTCGTGTACTTCCAGAACCAACCATTTGCACATGGAGTTGATGGCAAAAATATTTTATAGATGAGATGATGATCATCTCTTTCTATGAGATCCTGAACCAAATCATCCTTCCATTGGCATGTTTCATGGTTGATAAGAACATCCAATTTCAGTAACGGGTTTGTATATGGTAGTAACCTTGCCCGTGGTGGTATAGTAGGTAACCAGTTTGGATCACCAATGGATATATCGGATCCATTACCAATAATTCTTTGAAGTCCTGTTTCTAATAAGCGGCGTCCATGTTGAAGAGATTGTCATCCAAATGATGGTCTAGTTCCTTTAGAAGCAGAGAAGAAATCCGCTTTTTCATAATATATGCTCTTTAATATTTTTGAAAGAAGGCATTGAGGATGTTGTACGACTTTCCAACACATGTTAGCCAACAAATCTTGATTAAAAAACTGAAAATCACGAAATCCCAATCCGCCAGCCAATTTAGGTGTGCTCATTTTTTGCCAAGATAACCATGTTGTTTTGCGTTTACAATCTGTGGACCCCCACCAAAACTTAGATAATCTTTTATTCATTAATCGAGAGATCTCCTTTGGAAGTTTAAATACATTCATCGAGTACACCGACATAGAAAAAGCAACAACTTTAATGAGGACCTCCTTCCCAGCGGGAGATGGGAATTTTGTGTCCCATCCAGAAAGTCTCGAATTAATTTTTTTAGTGATGTAGCGGAACATCTCACGTCGATTACGTTTAAATTGTCCAGGTAAGCCCAATTACTTCCCTCCACTACCAACATTTGTGATATTCAACTTTTCTTGTAATGTTTGTCTGGTATGTTGAAAAACGTTATCCAAAAATGACAGAACACTTATCCATGTTTACTCTTTGACCTGATACATTGCAATACTCATCAAAGATTTGATTTAAAGCCATAACATTTTTAACATCAGCTCGGATGAAAAAAGAGAGAATCATCAGCAAACAATAAAAGAGAAATAGGAGGACCTTTCCTCCTCAAAGATTTGATTTAAAGCCATAACATTTTTAACATCAGCTCGGATGAAAAAAGAGAGAATCATCAGCAAACAATAAAAGAGAAATAGGAGGACCGTTCCTATTTATCCGTAGTGGCTGGAGAGATTATTTCGTTCAGCTCTTTGTAGCATTAAACTTAACACATCGGCACAAATGATAAACAAATAAGGGGATAATGGGTCACCTTGACGTAAACCACGGCCTGGATGGAACCTTCCATATGGGCTCCCATTAATAAGAACAGAGAATGAGGGGGAGGATATGCATTGCATAATCCATTTTATTCATTGTACTGAGAATCCTTTTTTTATCATCATTGATTCCACAAATTTCCATTCAACTCTGTCATACGCTTTACTAATATCCGTTTTATCAGCCATAAAGGACTTGGAACAGGTCTGTTGGGCACGTAAAGAATGAAGAGCCTCATGAGAAATGAGGATATTGTCCGTGATTTGGCGTCCAGGGATGAATGCAGCCTGATTTTCAGAAACAAGGACATTGAGTACCTTCTTCAACCGTAGGACTAATACTTTAGATATAACTTTGTAAATAACATTACAAAGAGAGATAGGACGAAAGTCCTTTATTGTCACAGGACAATCCAATTTTGGGATTAGACATATGTTCGTGTGGTTAAACTCCGGTATCATATGCCCTGTCTCAAAAAAATGCTGGACTTCCTCAAAAACGGCATCCCCGATAATTTCCTAATTTTGTTGATAAAATGCAGCAAATAGTCCATTAGGTCCCGGAGCCTTATCAACACCAACAGAATAGACAACTTGTAAAACTTCATCCTTAGTAACAGATTTAGTCAGTTCTGAATTCATATCCTCAGTGACCACTGGTGAGACAACTGATAGAACCGAATCAATATTTTTAGGAGAAAAACATGTGAACAAATCGGAAAAGTAATTTAATGCTTCTTGGGCTATAGCTTCATTTCCAAAGACATTATTCCCATCCTCACACTTTATCGTAACAATTGAATTCCGCGATCTACGAGTTTTTGTAACCGCATGAAAATATTTTATATTGCGGCCGCCTGCGTTAAGCCATTGATTTCGACTCTTGATTTCCAAAATGTCTCCTCATCTACATAGGCCTGAACCAATTCTTTTTTAGTTCTGAAATTTCTGAAGTATCACGCTGAGTATTTATCTGAGCCTGATTTAATAACTGAGGTGAGATCCCTGATTCTGCTATCAGAATTCACATATGACTTCCTTCTCCAATAGGACATAGATTTTCGACATGAATTTAATCTGGATAATAACCCAGAACAAGACCCATGAGTTCTATTCCAACAGTTAGCAAGCATACTGGAGAATTGGTCATGAGATTTCCATCGTGGATCATATTTAAACATCGATGACCCTGACTTTGTTTGTCATCTGATAAAGATTACACCAGGTCTATGATCTGAATCAACTATATCTAGATACTGAACTATAGATGCTGGGTAGATGGCTTTCCATGTATCATTAGCTAAGGCTCTATCCAACCAACACTGAACCAACTGATTTTTTTCGTTTCCTAACCCATGTCATATTATTTCCTCGAAACTGTAAATCACTCATCTTACAATATGAAACCATATTTTGGAAATCATAGAGATTCCAAGGTTCAACTGGAGCACCCCCAACTTTATCATGTGTATTTAGAATTACGTTAAAGTCACCACACATCAACCATGGACTTTTTTTCTTTTGTTTTGTTCACGAAAACCCATTTTATTTCTCATTTTAATTCGGGTAGTAATACCTTAACCAACTTAAAACTATGACTATATTTAATGAAATAAAAGTGTTATAGTAACATTCATATACCAGGTTTATATGTTGGAACATGTTTTAGAACAAATCTATATGTCCAATTTGGAATACATGAATTCATTAAATATTAAGTAATACTCTAAAATAATATATTTTAAAAATTTTGTTTCAAATCTAGTATTGTAAAATTAAAACTCCAAAATAACATAAATAATTATGCAAAAGTACTTATTTAATATAAATAAATTATATAAACTTAAAACATTATATATATGTTCATTTTTCTAATTTAGGATTTAATTTTTTAATCAATATGAAGTTTTAATGTATTTTAATCAAAAATTTGTGCTATTATTAGAAATTTAAACTAATGATGCTATTTAGTGACAAAAAAAAACTAATGATGCTATTTTTAAATTAAAAACTAAAAAGATGCTATTTTAGATAATTTCTCTTAAATATTCATTAAATATATGTATTACTAACTTAATATGAAACATTTGGAATATTTGGGCAAAATACTATGGGGCATTTGCAAAATTGACGAAGGATTTGTATTCGATTGCAAGTTTAACCACTTAAACTTTTTTTTGCAAAACTAATTTTCTATCTCTATTTTATCATTCAACAATAACTTTATTGACAACTTTGCCATTAACTTAAAAAAAACAAAAACAACACAAAGACCATTATTAACAAGTTTTTCAAAACTATTACGAAAATACCATTTTCTTCATTGCACAAAACCACCATTGTCGTGGTTGTTGGGAGCTCTTAATTCCATCGACACACCCACCATAATACTTCTATTCCTTCATTAAATCTCATTCATCTCAACCTCTTTCATTTTCTCTCACATTTTCTTCCAATTTCTCTGTTCACACTACATTCAAAAGTTTCTAACTTTGCAAAAATTCATCTTTATCCATTAAAACAAGCTTTTGGGAGTCTATATCGGACATCATTTAAGTCTTGTAGCTAAAAAATCAAGATCAAAGGTTAGTTTTCGTGTTTTTATCTTCGGTTATATTTTTTCAGTTCATACAGTTACAAGAAGTATGCTTTGTAATATATTTACAAAGCAGACTTCTCTAGTAGACTTCTCAAAGTTTTCTTTGTAAATATATTACAAAGTAGACTTCGAGAAGTCTGCTGTAATCGAAATAAATATCTTTTTAACCGAAATAAACTGTTTTTCTCACTGAAACAGACTTCTTCGAGAAGTCTGCTTTGATAGGAATAAAAATAGCAGACTTCGCGAAATCTGCTTTGGCGAGAAAAACAGTTTATTCTGGCTGAAACAGACTTCTCCGAGAAGTCTGCGGCGTTTATTCCTATCAAACCAGACTTCTCCGAGAAGTCTACGACATTTATTCCTATCAAAGCCGACTTCTCGGAGAAGTTTGCTTTGATAAGAATAAAAATAGCAGACTTCGGAAAGTCTGCTTTGGCGAGAAAAACAGTTTATTCCGGCTGAAGGACACTTCTCCGAGAATTCTGCGATGTTTATACCTATCAAAACAGACTTTTTCGAGAAGTCTGCTTTGATAACAAAAAAGCACGTAGGGACTGAAACGTAATTGACATTTCGACCTTATTTTTTAGACGAAAGGAGAGTTTAATAATTTCTCCACCCTCATAGGTTAGTTTTGCAAAAAAATTTGCATGAAGGTTAGACTTGCATTTGCAGTCAAGTTTTAGGTCATTTTTAACAATTCCCTCAAATACTATTTGGAACATTTCGAACAATTTGGGCCAATATGAGATAAAAAAATACTAGGTTTATATGTTGGCTTCTAGTATAAAAAGTTAAGTTCCATTAAACGGTTAAAAATTATCTCCTATATAAGTTTAGAGTAATATTTTAAAATATTATCTTTTAAAATTTTTATTTCAAATCTAACACTATAAAATTAAAATTCCAAAAAAACACAAATAATTATGTGAAAATATTTATTTACTCTAAATAAATTATATTAAACTTAAAACATTATGATTGAGTTCCTTTTTTTAATTTAGGATTTATTTTTTTATATTAAAATAAAGTTTTAATATATTTAAATCTTAAATTTGTGTATTATTAAAAATTTAAACTAAAAATGCTATTTTTGAAATAAAATCTTAAATGTGATATTTTAGAGAATTGTCCAAAAGTTTATAGAAAATAAAAAATACTAGGTTCATATGTTGGAACAATTTTTTAGAACAAATTTACACGTTCAATTTGGAATATTTGAGCCAAATATTGATTGAAATTTTTTTTATTGAAATGTCAATGAGAGATGGGTTATTGCACTCATGAAAAAACGTTAGTTTGTTGGCTAAGTTAATGAGGAAGGATAAATGTCCCACATTGAAAACTTGGGAAAACATCTCTTATTATATAAAAGGGGGAGCTATGTAAAAGGTTAAAAGTGTTGGAGAGAAAAGAAACCAAACTGTGTGCCGCTGCCGTCGTGTTCGATCTTGGGTCCTGGTGAAGGACCATAGGTCCAATAAGTTTATTTTTGGACCAAATTCTAGTTAACGGTTTTGGCCAAACTGAATCAAAGCCCTCAAAACGTTCTCCTCTCTAAGCCCCACTCTCCACGTTTGGGGTTTGCAAAAACCCTTACCCTTAGGCTATAAATACGACCTTTCATGGCCTCATTAATGTCTCTTGTTCTCTCCGTCTTCTCACTACAAGAAAACATCCATTTTGCAACCACGTAAGTGGTCGCAAAGTAGTCGCAAAACTGGTATTCGCGACTACTTTGCGACCACGTAAAGTGGTCGCAAAATCCTAGTCGCAAAAAAAGTAGTCGCAAATCAGTCACAAATTTGCGACTAATTTACGACCACGGTAATAGTGGTTCATTTTGCGACTAATTTGCGACTAATTGGTGGCCACTATTTTGCGACTACATATATGGTTGCGAAATACCTAGTCGCAAATCAGTCACAAAATTTTGTGACTGATTTACCACCACATTTAACACGGAGCCGCAAATCAGTCACACACTTTTTTGACTGATTTGCGACTGCGTTACTCCTGTAGCCGCAAATCAGTCACACACTTTTTTGACTGATTTGCGACTACGTTACTCCTGTAGTCGCAAATTAATCACAAAATTTTGGGACTAATTTGCGACTACAACGTAATTATATTTAAAAAAATATATATAATTAAAAATTATTTTGAAATAATTTTAATATTTTGAAATAATTTTAATATTCTGAAAATAGAAATAAAAAATATTTTTAAAAATAACAATATTTTTAAATTTAATTTCAAAATATTTAAATTATTTCAAAATAATTGTAAATTAATTTTTATTAATATATATTTTAATAATATTTTTCAAAATTAATTTCAATAATATTATTAATATTTTGTAATTATAAATATTAATAGAATAATTTATAATTTATGTTTAATATTAATATTATTTAATTTTTTTTAGTAATTTATAATAACATTTTTTTAAAAATATTTTTGAAAATTAATTTTCAAAATTATTATGTTTAAATAATATTTTTAAATTTTTATTTCTGAAAATTTTAATAAATTATTTTTTAAACCATTAGTTATTATTAATATTATTTAGTAATTAATAATAAGTATTATAATACTAAATAAAAAATATATTAACTAATTAATATAAAATATTAAATACAAAAAAATTCAGAATTAAAATTATAATATTTATTAATTAAAATTTAATTTACAAAAAAAAACTATTAATTTTCCGGCGACGGAAATTGGAAATCCGAAGGCGAAAATAGGGTTGGGGTCGGAGCCGTCGACGGTTCCCCTGGACAATCGTTATCACGCATATATGAGGCGAATGCGGGATCCGTCCGTTGAAACTACCCGAGGAGCATCTACAAATTGGAGATTTTCTTTGGTTTTCTCTATTCAGCTCTTGCATCTTCTGATTTGCTTCCAAAATCTTCGCGTTTTGTTGTACAATGAGCGTGTTTTGTTCTTGAAGCATTACGTACTCGGGGGAAGTGGTTTGCACCCCACTATGTCTACCCGGAAACTGTACGCTGTTGAGGCTACTGAGTCCATAAAGAGGGCATCGGTCATCCGCAACAGAAGACTACACAAACGAAAATGAAAATGAAATAATAAATTTAATTATTAAATTAATTATAAAAATATGTAATAAAAAAAATTTGAAAATTTGTTTTTACCTGAATGAAGATCTCATTATTCTCTTCTGGAGTCAGCTCAATTGGACGGGAAGTTCCTTCAGATGTTTCTGTTGGATCGACCTCCACGATCGCCATCTGCTCTTGGATGTTTCGTTCGTTTGCTTCACAGATTTGTTTTGCTTTCAAATCTACATACGAACCATCCGGTCTAGTGTGAGTCTTTATAAAGACCTCACCTATTGAAACAGGTCGTCCCAAATTATGTTCCTTCACATATATTGAAATAAATTTTATTTATTTAATAATAAAAATATTAATTAAATTTAAATAAATAAAATTACTTATCATTTCCTTCTAGACCTGAATGTAAGATTTTTGGCTCCATAAATATTTGTGCGGGCCAAGACCATCCCGGGCGGAGTTGCGGTTATTAGAGAATTTGCTACTCCTCTCGGTAGACGTTTCTGTTCACAATAGTCTATTAATTTTGTATAGACTTGGGAAAATCCATGGGGACGTTTGCCGGTTGTATGAACCGTGCTCACCATCCCTTTCATCCGTCTTACGTAGACGACCTCGAACTCTTTTCGTACCACCGGGGTGATCATAGGATCCCAGGTATACGATTACTTCAAAATAATATATATAATATAAATATTTATTTAAATATTATAAAATAAAAAATTTTAAAAAAACACTTACCGCAAACTCGATAAAATATTTTTCTTGCCTCTCAGCAGGTACGACTGTCCAACTATAGTACGAGCCGTCAAATTTATTTTTCAAAATTTTTGAAATTTGATGGGTAATAGCCCCGTTATCACGGTCAAACCTAATGTTTTAAGTATACAGAAAAGTTTTAATTTTATATTAATATATTATTAAAATTATAATAAATATTTATGAAAAAAATTAAAAATTTAAAACGGTCATTACCACATTGCATTTGGGGCCGGCAGTGGAGACAATACAGTCAAATACTGATCGCGTTCCAGAGTTTGTAACAAACTATCAAGAGTGATAGTTTGTTCCTCCATTCCCATTTCGCAGTTGAGAATTTCTTGCTCCTCATGTTCTTTCGATTTCTGAAACCGTATAGGTGTTTGGATTTTAGAAACGGAATGTGGGGTAAATGTATATTGGGGAGGGAGGCGGGATACCGCTCTATTAGTGGATGGTGAGGGGTTTGAGGAGGCCGAAGAGGTTCCACGGCCGGAAGACGATGGGATAGATCGTCTTCCACGACCTCTCATCGACCTACCGCTATTTGCCATTTTTTCTATGTGATTTTTGAAAATGTAGAGTGTTTAGAATGTTTAGAGAGGATATATGAATTAGAGATTTTGATTGAATTGTGAAAAATGAGGGAAATCTTTCGACTATTTCTAGTTTTTTTTTGGCGACCACATATGTGGTCGCAAATCAGTGGCAAAATTTAAATTTAATGATGTAGTCGCAAATCAGTCGTAAATTTGCGACTGGTTTGCGACCACCAATTAATTCGTTGAGAGTTAAAAATTCGAAAACTTTCAAACTCCCACCAAATTAAATGGTGGTCGCAAATCTATCGCAAATTTCGAAAATATAGCATAGACTTTTACTCGTAGATTTGCGATTATATTATTTGTTACCGTCGAATTGATTAAATGATTAAAAGTAAAAAACTCTTTAACATTGTTTTGAATTTTTATTAAAAAGATTATTATAAAAAATATTATATTATATGTAGACTCGTGAAACATCTGGAAAAATATGATGAATTTCGTAAAGACGATCCTAAACAATTAAAAAAACTTTCAAAAATCGAAAATCACACATACAAAATATGACATCTTTTCTTAATTCAATAAATTGTTTGTAGTGGGATGGTTTTGTATAATTTTGGAATCAAGATATAGTTGTGTAGAGACCATCCGCAACACTCGAAAATGGAATGTGTGAGGTAATTAATTATCTATGATATACTTTGTAGATTTACTTTTCGGAAGAAGAAGAAAATGAGGGATTGTTATTTTGGTTAAGAAATTGTGAGTAAGAATCTTGTATATGATAATGAGACCCAAAACTTTTTTATATAGCTGAGAAAGCATAAGTTACTATTCGCAAAAGAAGGAACGTTTTGCACACGCGTGAGATTCAGTTTCGATCATGATGTACACGAAAAGGGAGAGATTAATGGGTGATATTCAAGAGAAATTAATAATTCATCTAAGTCAAATATGTTCAAAAGTTAAATAAAAATATATTGCTTTAAGCCAAAATCTTAATCAGAAATTGATCCCAAAAACTTTATTTGATATATGGTTTTTCATCAAAACTCAATATCCAAAAAAACTTTATTTGATGTATGGCTTTTCATCCAAACTCAAGATCCAAGATCTAAGATTCAAATTCGAATTTGAATATAAATTCGACACAGTTTAATAACGGCAGATACCGTACATATAATGTGTTCTCTATTTTTTCTCCAGTATTTTTGAATTTATATATAAATTATTTTATTTATATATTAAGTGATTTTTTTTTAAAATTTCTAATGTGAAATAATTTACATTATTTATTAATATTTAACCAATAAATTATGCATTTTTCATGAGCCTAATGACCCATTTTTTTACTCAAACTGCATTATATATTTTCTTACAAATGAATGAAGCCCATTTGGCTTAATAATTATTCCAAAAATCTGGCATATGAATATAAATAACTTTTAACATTGCATATTCAGATCTATAATCACGTAGGTAAAAATTTATCAAACTTTCTCTTTTGACATATGCTTTAAAGTTTAGAGAAACACGAAAAACAAACATAAGAAACATAAAAAATAATCATCTTCTTTGAATAAAAGGTGTGTAAAATGGTAAAAGTGACTAGAAGTTTATCGACCTCTATGATTCTCTAACATTCTAATGGTATCAAATGTAATGAAAATACACAAGAATAAATGAGAAATATGTAAATGTGGAGAAAGCAACACAATAAAATTCTGAATTGGAACGCGCCAAGTTAACGTTTGTTATAAGTTAATTTTTTACAAAGATTACGGTTATTAGAATTTACACACACATAAACCTCCATTTAGGTTGTCACCAAACCAAAATATAGCCTAAGTCTAATTCACTTGATCCTAATCACCGTACCGTGATACATAAGAGGAATTAACAACACTCACCTTCTCAGTTTTCTGTTTCAATCTTCAAAGTTATAATTCTCTCAATCGGCTTTCAAGAGTGTTAAATCAAACCTTAACCCTCTTAGACCATTTTATATATGAAATTCTATTTGCTTGGCAAACCTAGAATCTTCGTGTAATCTCACTGAGAAAGGAAAATCTTGTTGTCCAAGTATATTCTCCCTAAAAGATCTCCTTTAAATATTCTCTCAATATTCTCTTGAGATTCTATTGCCATATCACTTGATTCTCTTGACAGCTCAGCCTGCAGCTTCCATTTCAACCCTAGATATTATGATATTGCTGAATCCTTCCCATCTCATGCCATGTCAGCTCCCCGCTGCCATGTCACCAGATGAACAGACTCATGTTCGCACAGCAACAGAAGTTCGCTTCTTCAATCTCCCTCTTTTTAGCTTAGTTTGATACTTAAACACATTGGTCTTCTGTCATATGCAAAAACTCAAAGAAATTCAAATATCCATAGACAAGATATAACTAAATAATGACCAAAGCCACATTAGAAACATAATCTTGTCTACAACATATTGTTCAACGAAAGCAAATTCAAAACACAGTGAGCTGATGACCAGTCAAAGTACCAAGTTTGTCAGACCACAAAAATACAAACCAAAATGAAAACCAAAGTTTAACCAAAAAAACATCTCCCCCACAAATCAAGTTCTCCCGTCCTCATCAGAACCTGAGACAATTTCTTCTTCTCCCTCTGTTTAAGTGCACAACTAAGTTAAAAACAACGGCCACAACCACATTAAAAGAAAATCCTATCTACAACATATTGTTCAACGGAAGTAAATTCAAAACACAGTGAGTTATACCAGCCAAAGTACCAAGTTTGTCAAACCACAAAAATACAAACCAAAATGAAAACCAAAGTCTGACAACTACTTTCAAACTAAAAACAAACTCAATGAATCAAACTGATTCATCGTGAGTTTAAACGTTCTTTCTGGAACGTTGTTTAAACGTTTAATGTGTTCGACATTGCTTTTAAATATAACGTAGCGATTTTTTTTTCTCTTTCACATCTACATAAACACACCCGTGTTTAGCCATCCACTCGTTGTGTCTCTTTTGCATAATGTGTTCATTGTCGAATGAACAAGAAAGAGAGATAAAGAAACAGAAAGATGAAACTAAAGAGACTATGAGAAAGATTTGGATATGTTTAAAAGTCATTGTTTTAGAAAATTTGACAGATTTTGATACTAATTTGCTTCTGCTTCTCTCCCTACTTATGTGCACAACTATGTTAAAAGTAATTAGCTGACAATTAATATAGAAAGGATCGAATCACTTACCTGCTTCTAAAGCATCTTGTAGGATCTTGATTGTTTTTATCATCGCCTTTCGATAATCACTTGGTTCAGCCCGAGATGATGAAGCAGTAACATTTTTCGTTTCCTTCTTCACCTCTTTCTTCTTTGACGTCTTTGGAGCACTCTTTGGTATACTCAAATTAACTTAGTGTTGAGCCATCATCAACTGGTATATGAGACTCGGGTAGGACAGGAAGAACTTCGATTCAAGCGATAGAGCTAGATGTATAATATGATCAAACACCAACTTTCCAAAGTTAAATGGAATGATGTTCACAATCTTGTACAAGATTCTAGTCCTTGTGGATTGAGGGTATGCAAAATTCTTGCTAGGAAAATAGTTTTTGCAACAGATCTTGTACAAATCAGAGTTTAAATCCGAGTAACTGTTGAGTTTATCATCGACCACTTCTTGACCTTTCCAGTAGTCATGAACTGAGCAAGATCATCATTTGTTACCTCAGCCATTTGCACCGTAGATGACCTATCATCTACCTCATTCAGTCCAAATAGAACATTAATTCGTTGTGGTGAAAACTCATATACAAAATCACGAACAAGTACCTCAACAGAATCAGATCAACCTTAACACTAGGAAGATTAACATAGAATTCCCATATAATTTCAGGCACGAAAGGTTGAATGTCTGTTACAGTTTTCAACAACCCTACCCTTTCTATCAGCTGTTTCACTTCATCAAGTTCTCCAAATTCAACATTCTTCTCTGAAATAAAATGAACACCATGACTAGAGATTATGTCATACCTCGATTTTGCCTCGAATGAGTTGAATTTTGAGAGTCAAAGTTCTTTTCAGCCCTAGCAGATTTATGGCTCATTGCTTGCTTCGTTTTCTTTTCCGGTAATTTTGTAGGCTCTTGCTTTCTCTTCCTCAGTCATGACGAGACTTCTCCTACATTGGTGCGAGGTGTAGCCGATTGATCTGAAAGGTCCGACAGGTTTCTCATCGGTGGGGTTGCATTTGGAGTTATTTCCATAGTCGGTTCCAACACTATCTCGGCAGGAGTTTCTGATTCTGGTTCAAGCTCCTGTATGATATGTTCTCCTATTCTCAACTCTCCTTCAACTCCTTAATACACCACCATGGCCGAGTTAGGGTCCACTAGCTCTTCAGATTCATACATGTCTGACCTAGATGTTGATGGATTCTTTGAGGATTGATCTCCTCGCGATTAAACTAGGCGTTGAATAGTCAACAGTATCAACTTCATTCTTGTAGTTTTTTCTCCTTGATTTTGTCTCTCTTTATCGATTCTTCAGAGGATTTGCCATACTTTTGCGATTTTACTACACTTTGTAACTGATAGCAAACCTTTGAGTTTCTTCCCACTACTCTACTAACTTTTAGTGGGCCTTTTCGTGTTGTTAGGTTTGGGTCTGTATATAAACTTAATCCTAACACACTTAGCTAATCATCAGCTCATTAACACCAAAATGTTCATTAATCAGCAATTTGTTAGCATAACAAACTTCTGTGTATATTGCATCAGACATTAGTACACAAGAAATCGATGAGTGATCCAAAAATCCTTAAAACATATGAGTAATATTTATATGTGAAGTCAGACCTTTGAGATCCATTCAATTCACTGCACTGATCAGGACATAAGCACTAGAATCAATCTTATCACTCTTTATATATTAAAATAGCAGTCCTAGATTCTAAGTCTAGACTTTCACACACCCATTCCTTTATCTTGAGTTTGACACATATCTTTGTTCATGTACCACACATGTGAAGGTGGCTGGAATTTTTTTGGAGAGTTCTTCTTTCTTTCTTCTGCATATTTTTACTCCTTTTTTTTCTTTCTTTTTCATCTTTTTTTTTCTTTCTTTCTTATATACCACAAACTTGTGATTGACATGTATCAGAAACATCACTTGATTTATCAACTTCTGATACTTCTTATTCTCCTTAGCGCCTTGTAATCTTATAAGTATGGTAACATGTCCATTGTTCCTTTTCAACTCAAGATGGCATGACTTGCTGCTTTTTTCCACAGAACACTACATAAACAAGATACTAATAACAACAAAACGCCTGTTACATAGTTTTGTAGTTGTGTTTCTTTGCCTCTATATAAGTTGAGAGTTCACAGATTTTGTCGATGAAAGTCAAGAATAAAAGATAAGAAGGAGAAATCTTATTGTAAGAAAGAAAGTGAGATATTTGATGAATGGTTGGAGATATTACTGAATCAAAATAATTATCTCGAAGATAAGCAGGTTGTTTAATTCTCCTATGTGATGTCTGAATAGAAGATTCATTGAAATCAGTTGTAGGATTAGCAGAAGGCATAGTCTCTACTGAAGATTGGGACAAGGAAGTGTCCAAACCGAGAGAGTGATGAGGCATAGGAGAAGCTAGAGACAGATATGGAAATAAAGAAATTTGATCTTGCATAAGATCTGTTTTAGACAAGGGAAAAGTTCCTCATGAAAGATGTCATATCTTGAAATGATGATTGAATTTGTTTCAATGTCCAATAGTTTTGTAGTCTTTATAACTAATAGTATATCCTAAAAAGGTACAAGATTTGGCTCTAGGAGAGAATTTATTTATGTTCTTTTGGGAAGTAGAAACGTAACAAAGACATCCAAATACCTTGATTTGGTGATAAGAAGAAATTTTGTTTGTCAAAGTTTCAAAAGGGTTTTTGTTTCTAAGAATGAGAGCTAGTAATCGATTGATTAGATGAACTGTAGTAAAGATGCAATCTCTCCTATAAATGAGAGGGATATGATACTGAAAAAGGAGAGATATTCTTGCCTTGTATGCATGATTGTATTTTACTCTAAGTGTTTTGTAAAAGTTCCATTCTTTTCTTGAGAGAACTTTTGTGATTGTTTGAACTACTTTATTTCATTTTGAAAACCATTTCTCCATAGTCAAATGAACTCTTTTTAATTGATAAAGATATTTCCTCTTGCATAAGATCTGTTTTAGCATAGGGAAAAAGTTCCTCATGACATGTCTTCAAATGATGATTAAATTTGGTTCAATGCCTTTATAACTGATAGGATATCCTAAAAGGTACAAACTTTGGCTTTAAAAGAGAATTTAGGTCTGATTTTTTGGAAAGTAGAAACGTAACAAAGATATCCAAAGACCTTGATTTGGTGATACTAAGAAATTTTGTTTGTCAAAGTTTCAAAAGGGATTTTTTTTCCAAGAATGTGATCTGGTAATCGATTGATTAGGTGAACTGTAGTAAGGATGCAGTCTCTCCAATAAATGAGAGGGATATGAGATTGAAAAAGGAGAGATCTAGCAGCATTTAAAATGTGCTGATGTTTTTTCTCAACAATAGAGTTTTGTTGAGGAGTTTCTGCACAAGAAAGGTAAGATTCCCTTAGATTGATAAAAGTGGGTGAAATTGAGTTGAGGATGATTGCTAGATCTAACCTTCTTAACCCGAGTTTCAAACTGTGTTTTTATCATGTTAGTGAAGGAAAGAAAATGGTCAAGACATCATACTTATTATTAAGAAGATGTACCCAAGTAATTCTAGAATAATCATTCACTATTGTCAAAAAAATACCTATATCCATAATGAGTTGAAAGAGAAAAATAAACCTCAAGTGTAAATATGAAGCAAATTAAAAGCTTTCCAACTTCTATTGTTATGCAAAACAAAGGGGAGATGTTTCTGTTTTGACAAATGACAAACTTTACAAGGGAGAGGTTCATGATTTTTTGTTTTTGGTAATGACAGAACATTTTGCATAGGTTCTAACTTGGAATGAGATGGATGTCCTAATTTTTTGTGCCACAAATCATGACTAGACACATTGGCAACTGTAATGGTAGAAGTATTACCTGATAAACCAAGAGACTTTATATCTAAGAAGTACATTAAACACTGTTTTACGCATTCCAATTATTAATCCTTGCGTAAGATCCTAAATACAACAAGATGTATTATCAAACCAGATTTTACAATTAATGTATTTAGTTAAACATCAAAGGTTGAACTTAAACTGTGAGATACAAAGACCCTCGTTTAAGATCAAATTTCTACCCTTTTTTTGTATTCCAACAATACTCACTAAAACTCCATTAGGTAATGTGACAGTGGTATGTGATGTAAACGAAAGGTGGAAAAAGAATTTTTATCATGAAAAATATGATTAGTATCTCCTGGATCTATAACCCAAGCATTGATATCAATTGTAACATCAACAACAAAACAAACATAAGGATCAATTCCGGTTAAATAACAAAAGATAAAGAGGAAAATTTTACCCAAAATTGGGCTATCATAATGAAAAGAAGGCTTGGAAGATACTGAGATAGAGTGAACTTTTGGTTTAACAATGTCGTTTGATGACTGAAGTTTAATATTGAGAAATGACACTGATTGTTGAATCTAATCTGAAGACAAGTCTGTTTCAACTTCACTGTTAGTCAATGCTTTATGATCTCCAACTGCCATGTTTGCTACAGCTAAATATTTGTTAAATCGCTACTTAGATTTGAAACTAGCCGGATAACCATAATTTTGTAGCAATAATCTATTATGTGCCCAATTCTCCCACAAAAGATGCACACAAATCTATCTTTTCGCTGATTGTATGGTCCATTATTAAAAAAACTACCAAAATAAGATTGAGTATGCATTGACTTAACTTGAGTAGAAACACTTGGCTGAGATATTTGAAAGGCAGCAGGAAGATTGTAAATCTCTAACAAGGAAGGAAGAGTATTTTTAATTAGAATTCTACTGGAAATATTCTTATATTCATCATTCAATCCCATTAGAAAATCAATTACCCTATTAGTTTCACGTTTTGCCAATAAATCTTCTACTGTGCGACATGTAGGTTGAACATTAGACAATTCTTCCCATAATGACTATGTTTTAGTGTGATGTACAACTTAGGAAGATTAGATATGTGAAAATGAGTGTGGAGGTCCTTCCATATGTTTGATGTTGATTTGATGTACATAATACTTGTTTAGATTTTCTTGGTCACACTATTCAAGAGCCAAAATTTTACCATACTATTACATCGGCATTATATCTTGAAATAGACATCATTTTCTCAGGTTTTGCTATAGATCCATCTAAAAATCCCAACTTGTTCTTAGTTTTATACTAGTCGTCATAGCAACCAACCATATTCCATAGTTTGGTCCATCAAGTAATTCCGAAGGTAGTACTAATCTTGGATGATCTAAACTATGGAGATGGTATGGATTATAAATATTATATGGTGAGTTAGATATCTCAAAATGATGTACTAATGGAGATGGAATCGATTTGCAGAAACTGAGTTGAGCTGGAACGCTTCAAGTGTCACAATCACAAAGGATATCCTTGGATTTATCGCGAAGCTTCAAAGACGTGATAGGAGAACCTGATCATTTAGTGTCAACACAATCTTGAACATTCTGATTATCCGAGCTATTGAAGGATCAAATGATCTCCCAAGAGTTCTTGAGAATATCGGCGAACCTAATTCCTGAGAATCATGTGTGAATCATAGATATTTTGACTTACACTTTCTTTTCACCATCAAGAAAAAAGAGAAATTAATCCGATTAAAGCAAAAGAATCTCTTATCACAATAAATTGGTATAGAAAAGAACAGAACTAAAAGAGAGAAGGAAGAAAAATACTCTGGTGAAAAATTCCGATAAGGATATCGGAAATAAAAATTTGTTACGGCGTCGAAGAAACAATTTGCTTAATACCATATTATTGAATAAAATCTCATTCAATTCAAAAATTCTACATTATCAACTCTGTTTTTATACTTTACTAAACAAAATTGATATCAATGACATCGGTTTATTCTTAACAGGTTTACAAGTAAAATATATAAACTAAAATATTCAATATATATATATATATACCAAATTTATATATTTACTTCGTTTGGAAAAGTAATGATCCAAACCGTAATGGTCCTCAAACTACTTGAAATCATATATATGATGGACCAATGATATAGGCCAAGTCATCATTGGGCTTTAACAATTCATTTTGAGCCTTGTTTGGGCTGGAGCAGACCCAAAAGTCTTCATGGGTGGGCTTAAAGGATCTCCACGTGTTCTTGACCGCATAATCTCCATGGAATTGGCCCTTTTCAACCTGGTTGGCTCCGTCGACTTCTCTGAAGAATCAGAATATAGAAGCTATGTAAAACTTGTGTAACACAACATGATATGTTTATTAGAAATCTTTTAATCACGATTTTTATAATATATTTAATCAGTTTTACATGGTATTACCTAGTAATACGTCATTGACAATTCCTAATCTACTAGATCTCACACATAACAACAATTGTGCACATTTTTTATTCACTCACCAAAAGCTTGTGTTTTGACACACAACCTTTTTTATGCGACTCAAAAACCCTGGTCGACTTCTATAGCAAACTCTCTATTTATATTTGCCTCCATTAGGTCAGCCTCCTTCTTTTTCCGTGATGCACAATATTCCGATGCTTCAATCTTCTTTTTTTTTTGTCAAAATCCTTTCATTTTACATTACTTCTTAATCCAACTCCAATAGGACTAAGCCACATGTGCTTCTCCTTTTTCAGTTGCTATTTCAACA
The DNA here is from genome assembly GCA_018901935.1 of Pugionium cornutum. Taxonomy (NCBI): domain Eukaryota; kingdom Viridiplantae; phylum Streptophyta; class Magnoliopsida; order Brassicales; family Brassicaceae; genus Pugionium; species Pugionium cornutum. The sequence goes on from CM032155.1 coordinate 15,384,364, forward strand.
ATCTCTCCATTTTTGGCTAAGTGTGACAACTCAAGCTAACTACACACGTTAGACATTCCAAGCATAGAGCAATATGACAAACATCTGAATTACGAGAAGTTCTACACTGAACTGACATTATACATTCCGTAACCAAGTTTAAGTTAGTTAGACAGGTCAAAAAAAATTTCAATAGGGCCACCATAAAAGTTCAATAGAGCCACTACACACAAAACAACCACCACATTCAAAACACACTATTATTTTTAACGCAAACACAATACCCTTGCTCCCTCTGTCTAAACTCTCCCTGTCTACATGCCACCTTAGTCACTTTCCTCGTCAGAATCTTCCTCTGCTCCATCTGATGCTTCACTGCTTACAACTTCAGGCATTACGTATTCTCCTTCTACTTGAGTGCACAATTAGATAAAAAAATCTTTAGAGAAAAAATGAAAGTAACTAAGACAAAAACAGAGACTTACCTTGTACACAGAGCTGCATAGCTTTGGCTAATCGAACAAGCTCCTTAATATCATTCAATATACTAGGTCCAGAAGACGTGGCAGTCTCCTTCATAGCACTGCACCCCTATTTAGTATCAATAACCATGGCCATTGGATCCTGAGACATGATATCACCACGATGGGCAAGAACATGACATTGAAACAGAAGGAGGTTGTAAATGAGATTGGAAAAAATGAGCTTGGCATTTTTATGAGGTGTAGCACTAATCTTCAAGATATGGTCATACACCCGTTTCCCAAAATCAAAGCGTTTTCCTTGAATGAGCATGTAGAGGAATTGAAATCGCCCCTTGATCATAGAAGTTTTGTTAGAGGCTGACATCCAATTCCGGCAGCAGAATTGGTAAAGGATATGCATATCAACAATTATATGCCTGGAGACAAAGTCCTCCCAACACTTGTGTTTACCCCAGTGTGGTCACGACATCATCCATATTTTCGTTTAGCCATGTATTAGACGAAGCACATGCCTCCGAATTAGGGAGCAAAAAAAGTGATTTATAATGTCAAGAGTAAAGTCATACATGAATCCACAAACATACATTTTGTTAGTGCCCAATCGAAACTCTAAGTCACCCAGATTTCCATAAAACTTACAAAAAATTTCAGGAATATAAGTACCGATATCAAGGACTGTGTAAATCAAACCTATCATTTCGAGAATCGCCTTGGCCTCCTACAGGTTCATCACATCAAGCGAAAGATATTGCATATCCAAAAACTTATGGTTGGCAAAGAATGTCAATCGAGAATTAGTGACAATAGATGCAAGACGGTTATTGAAGCCACATTTTATTGGTCATAAATTTTCGGGATTGCACACAAGTTCTTCTGCTACCCGGGAGCGATTATCTTCAAATCAAAATTCCAGAATGGCATAAGGATAGTCTTACCAGTCCGAGGGTCTTCACAATCATCCATCTCTTCATCGGCAACCGAATCAAAGGGGGCGAGATGGGAGATTTTTCGGCACAACGAGAAGCACGTGATACGAGCATAAAAAGCACACAAAAAGAAAAGCTCATGGCTAGGAATAAACCAGTACAACATGAACAAGCTCTTGCACTACAAGCTGGACCATTAACCCGAGCCAAGGCCAAGAAACTCAAAGAAGCAATCAGCAGCATGCTCAACAAGGAGAATGCACAACAAATTCACTTGAGCTTGAATGGCGAAGTGCCTAAAAGCACTCTAATTTTAGTATAAGCTCAAGACAAAATACAAATGGATATGTGATCCATTTGTATTCTTTTTGTCTTATCCAAGATTTCTCCCATTGGATTTTCTTGGTAAGGGTTTTAATGAGGCAAATGAATCACATTACAACCAGCCCAATTTGTTGCTTAAAATCAAAATGAGTTCACTTAAAAATGGTCCAAATTGGCGTCATTAAGAGGGGTAAAAGTGTCTATATTCATAGTCAAAATAAGAGTTAATGAAGTCAAGGTCCTTGGTCAAGTATTCCCTTGTAAATTCAACCATTTTAATGTTGTAGGCTCCTGCTATTTACATATGCTTACAATATAAATAGGGGCTTTCTGTTGTAAACTTTATCATTCAACTTTTTAAACAAAAACAACTTCTTTTCTTAAGTTTGAGAGTGATTCTCTTCTTAATCTGATTGTTGGTGTGTAATATCCTTTAGTTAACATTTAGTAGCCTTAGTGTGTAATATCTAAGCTACTATCTTAGGTAAATCAGTAGTCTTTTCTGCAGCTAATGTGTGAGTCTTCAATCCCCAACCTTTGAACATATTGAATTTTGATTTATTATGTTGCAAAGCCTACTCAACCGTATCCAGAAGTGCATTCGTTGGGAGGTTCACATTATTTGGTATTAGAGCACACTTCTGATCGGTTATCCCTATCCCTCATCTCTATATCTGTCCATTTCCATCTGCTTAGATTGCATCAGCTTGTGTATCGATTTGCATCAGTTGATTAATCGAAAAAACCTATTCATATAATATCATTGTTGTTTTTACCCAATATTATATCAGTTTAACACATCAAAATCGATCCCAACCCATTGCATTTTCACTTCAAAAAATAACACACTCGTAACTCTTCGCCTTCCATCAAATTTTTTTTAGAACAGGTATTTTTAACACATTTGTTAAGTGTATTTGTAGCTATGTCAAGAGGAAATCAAACTTCAGAAGCACCAAACTTGTTAATGGAGGCTCTAGTATTAGAAATGAAGAAAACATTACAAATAGAGCTGGAAGCCATTCATTTGCGGTTTGATGATGTTCAGAACAATAGTAACACTGAAGGAGGTCCAAGGAGAACTAGGAATTCCTTTAGAGATGACCAAAATAAAGAAACAGAAGCCTACTATAGTCATGGTAGTGAATGGAGTAGGAGAACCCAAAGGAGGCCTAGGCGTATAAGAGAAGAAAGGGGTCAGCCTAATGACACCTTAGGAGATCTTAAACTTAAGATACTATTATTCCATGGAAAAAATGATCCAGATACTTACCTGGAATGGGAGAAGAAGATCGAGTTGGTGTTTGATTGTCAACACTATTCTGAGCTCAACAAGGTTCACGTAGCTGCTACTGAGTTCTATGATTATGCACTCAGCTGGTGGGATCAACTGGTGACTTCTAGAAGACATAATGGTGAGTATCCAGTAGAAACATGGGCTGAGATGAAATCTATAATGAGGAAAAGGTTTGTGCCCAGCCATTACCACCGTGAACTTCACCAAAAGCTAAGGAGACTCAATCAAGGAAGCAGAAGTGTTGAGGACTATTACCAAGAGCTGGAAACCCTCATGATCAGGGCAGACATTTTAGAAGATAGAGAAGCTACTATGGCAAGATTTTTAGGAGGACTTAACCGTGGCATTCAAGATAGAATGGAGCTAGAACATTATGTGGAGTTAGAGGAAATGTTGCACAAAGCTATACTGGTGGAACAACGGCTAAAAAAGAAAAAGTTATACTAGGCCAAGCTATGAAGCAGCTAACAATAAGCCTAGCTACAAAAGGGAAGGAAAGCATATTGCTAAAGTTGATTCCAAACCTTCAACAACCACTTAAGATGTCAAGGACAAATCTGAAGCTACTACATCTACTAGAACAAGAGATGTGAAGTGTTTCAAATGCCAAGGAAGATGGCACTATGCGAATGAATGCACCAACAAGAAGATGATGATTCTGTTGGATAATGGTGAAATAAAATCCGAGGAAGAAGAAGTCTTTTCTAATTCTTCAGAAGAGTATCTTGAACCTCCTATGGCAAGAAAATTATTTGTAACAAGAAGAACCCTAAGTATACAAAAACAACCAAAGAACATGAGAGAAGAGAGAACCTGTTTCACTCAAGATGCCACGTACAAGGAAAGGTTTGCAGCATCATTATTGATGGAGGCAGCTACAGTAATGTGGCTAGTGAAACTATGATAAACAAGTTAGGGCTGGAAGTGTTCAAACACCCAAAGCCGTATAAGCTGCAATGGCTTAATGAGTTGTATAAGCTGCAATGGCTTAATGAGTGTGGCGAATTGAAGCTAAGCAGCATAGTTAAAGTACCTATAACCAAATGGAAAGTACTAAGATGAGGTCTTTTGTGATGTTTTACCAATGGAGGTTGGCCACATTCTGCTTGGAAGACCATGGCAATTTGATCGAAAGGTCATTCATGATGGTTACACCAACCAACACTCATTTGAACACAAAGGTAAGAAGATCACACTTGTTCGTATGGGTCATTCATGATGGTTACACCAACCAACACTCATTTGAACACAAAGGTAAGAAGATCACACTTGTTCGTATGACACCACAAGAGGTGTACCAAGATCAGCTTGTGTTGGAGCAAAGAAAAACAGCTGGAACTTCAAAGGAAACCATAAGCACCAAAAGTGATAGAGGCTGTGAGAACAAGAACAAGAAGCACTCAGGTTTCTTTGATTATGAAGATGTCTTTCCAGAAGACAATCCAAAGCGGCTAGCACCCATCAGAGACATTGAACATCATATTGATTTTGTACCTGGAGCCTCACTACCAAATAGACCAGCTTATAGAACCAATCCCGTTGAGACTAAGGAGCTACAAAGACAAGTTAATGAGCTAATGGAGAAGGGCTACATCAGGGAGAGCATGAGTCCTTGTGTTGTGCCAGTTCTACTTGTGCCAAAGAAAGATGGTAGCTGGCGCATGTGTGTTGATTGTAGAGCAATCAACAACATTACGGATAAAAAACCTATAGCCTATTTCAGTGAGAAGTTTGGAGGAGCCACCCTTAACTATCCAACCTACGACAAGGAATTGTATGCCTTGGTCGGACATTGAAAACTTGGCAACACTTCTTATGGCCTAAGGAGTTTGTGATTCACACTGATCATGAGTCACTCAATTACTTAAAGGGCCAACAGAAGCTGAACAAAAGGCATGCACGGTGGGTTGAGTTTTCATAGAAACATTTTTGTATGTCATTAAATACAAACAATGTAAAGAGAATGTTGTGGCAGATGCTTTGGTAGGAAGGTATGCCTTAATCTCTACTCTTGATGCTAAGTTGTTAGGTTTTGAATAACTTAAAGAGCTATATGAAACTGATTCTAAATTTAAAGATGTATACATTGCTAGCAAAAAGTTTGCTTCAGGAAAATACTATCTGCATGAAGGATTTCTATTTAATGATAATAGATTACGTATGCCTAACTGTTCTATTCGAGACTTGTTAGTTAGGGAAGCTCATGGAGGAGGAGGACTTATGGGGCATTTTGGAGTTGCCAAAACTCTTAAAGTAATGCAAGATCATTTCCATTGGCCACACATGAAGAGAGACGTAGAAAGAATCCGTGCAAGGTGTGCCACATGCAAACATGCTAAGTCTAAGGTTCAACCCCATGGTTTGTACACTCCTTTACCCATTCCTACTCATCCATGGATTGACATATCAATGGATTTTGTGTTTGGTTTGCCTAGACGTAAGACAGGAAAAAATTATATCTTTGTTGTGGTTGATAGATTCTCTAAGATGGCTCATTTTATAGCATGTCACAAGACTGATGATGCATTGCATATAGCCAATCTGTTTTTAAAGAGGTATTTCGCTTGCATGGAATGTCTAGGACCATAGTTTCTGATGGAGACACTAAGTTCTTGAGTTATTCTTGAAAAACTCTTTGGTCTAAGTTAGAAATTAAGTTGGTGTTTTCTCCAACATGTCCCCCACAAACGGATGGTCAAACTGAAGTAGTTAATAGAACCTTGTCTACTTTATTGTGTGCATTAATCAAACAAAATATTAGAACATGGGAAGAATGTTTACCACATGCTGAATCTGCATATAACCATTCTGTACATTCTGTTTCTAAGTATTCTCCTTTTCAAATTGTTTACGGTTTCAATCCTTTATCTCCTTTCGATCTAACCCCTTTGCCTTTAAGTGAAAGAGCTAGTATTGATGGAAAAAGAAAAAAATGAGATTGTTAAACAGATCCATGAGAATGCAAGGAACAATATTGGGCTAGAACCCAACAATATGCAAGAAAGGCCAACAAAGGAAGACGTGAAATGGTATTTGAGGTGGGAGACCTCGTGTGGGTTCACTTGAGGAAAGAAAGATTTCTAGCTGAAAGGAAATCCAAACTTATGCCCAAAATAGATGGACCTTTCAAGATAATTCAGAAGATCAGCAACAACGCCTACCAAATTGATTTTCAAGGTAAGTATAATGTGAGTTCAAACTTCAATGTTTCTGATCTTGTGCCTTTCATTGTAGATGAACCAGATTTGAGGTCAAATACTTTTCAAGAGGAGGGGGATGATACGAGCATGGAAATCACACAAAAGGAGAATCTCATGGCTAGGAATGAACAAGTGGAACATGAATAAGCTCTTGCACTACCAGCTGCACCATTAACCCGAGCCAAGGCCAAGAAACTCGAAGATGCAATCAGCAACATGCTCAACAGGGAGAATACACAATAAATTCACTTGAGCTTGAATAGAGAAGTGCCTAAAAGCATTATGATTTTAGTACAAGCTCAAGACAACATACAAATTGGTATGTGATCCATTTTTACTGTTTTCCCTTATAAAAGTTTTCTCCCATTGGGGTTTTTTGGTAAGATTTTTAATAAGACAAATGAATCATATTACAACCAGCCAATTTGTTGCTTAAAATCAGCAGGACTTCACTAAAAAATGGTCCAAATTGGCGTCATCAAGGGGGGGGGGAGTGTCTACATTTATAGTCAAAATAAGAGTTAATGAAGTCAAGGTCTTTGGTCAAGTCTTCCCTTGTAAATGCAACCATTTTAATGATGTAACCTCATCCTATATGGGTCTCCTTACAGTATAAATAGGGGCTTTCAGTTGTAAACTTTATCATTCAACCTTTCAAATAAAAATAGCTTCTTTTCTTAAGTTTGAGAGTGATTCTCTTCTTAATCTGATTGTTGGTGTGTAATATCCTTCAGTCAACATTTAGTATCCTTAGTGTGTAATATCTAAGCTACTATCTTAGGTAAATCAGCAGTCTTTTCCGTAACTACTGTGTGACCCTTCAATCCACAACCTTTGAACATATTGAATTTGGATTCATTCGGTTGCGAAGCCTATCTCAACTGTATCCAGAAGTGCATTCCTTGGGAGGTTCGCATCAGCACGAGATGACTTGGAGAGGTCAATCAGCACTGGGGAAACATCGCGGGGAGGCACATCAGAGGAGAACGATACGACGATGGCAAGTTCCAAGGCCTTGGATGCATCACGACGAGTGAAGGATTTCTGAGAGGATGCCATGGGATTAGGGTTTCATGACAAGAGGAATTTTCCTTTGTGAAGGGGCTTATTCATAATAGATGCGAGTGTCCCCCTTTTTAAAGTGCACAACCGACTCTTGGTGTTCCATTCCAGATGCACAATAATAAATAACGGAAGCAAAAGTATACATGTGTAAAGAAACAGAAAAATTGATCACAAAACACAAACAGTTTGTATCAAGACATTTGAATGGAGGAAAAAGGCTAAGAGATGAACTACTATTATACTTATCACACAGCTCACACACCAAACTGATGACACATATTCTTGCCAACATGTGTAAGGAGGGAAAAGCTCTAATTCACCTCGAGGACACTGATGCTCGATTACGATGTCAAAGTGGTCAGCCACTTTCAGTAAATAAAAGATGTGTATGTACCCATCCAAAATTTTTAACAGAGGGCAATAATGCACACTCACAAGTACCAAGCATAGCTAATCATGAGGTTTCCATAGGTGATCTATATAGGGGATAAAAAATTAGTGTATCTCGTAAAAAAATTACGAACACACATCCCTTTCTTAGCACACATCAGAGTTCACATATAGCGAGAGCCTTTCGCAAGGATGCAAACATGTTTGCATCTAAGGCTTTAGTGAAAATATCTCCAAGCTTTTTTCCAAATTAACATGACAATCTCAATAATCTTATCCTCCACTAATTCTCTAACAAAGTGATGTCTAATATCAATGTGTTTTGTCCGTGAATGTTGGACTAGATTCTTGGATATATTAATTGCAATCATGTTATCACAATGTACTAGAAGAGGTCCAAAAGACATACCGTAATCGGCCAGCATGTGTTTCGTCCACATTAGTTGTGTGCAACAGCTTCCGAGTGCCATGTATTCTGCTTTAGCCGTGGATAACGTTACATAGTTTTGCTTCTTGTTGTGCCATGAAACCATTTTATTTCCTAAGAAGAAACACCCACCTGAGGTATTTTGTGATCGTCCACACTACCTGTCCAATCTGCATCACAAAAAACTACAAGGTTAGTGTTAGTTTCTCTTGTGTAATACATACCAAGTCCTGTTGTGTCCTTCACATATTTCAGAATGCGTTTTACAGCTACAAGATGTGACATCCGTGGACTTGTTTGGTATCTTACACGTACCCCTACACTCTAACACATATTTGGCCAACTAGCAGTTAGGTACAATAGACTGCCTACTATTGCACGATACATTTTCTCATCCACCTTAGTGCCTTCTTCATCTCGTGACAACTTGGTGGTTATAACCATTGGAGTGGTCGATATTTTGTTGGTTTGCATCTCAAACCTGGACACCAGATTTCTTGCGTATGTGCTTTGTGACACAAATATCCCATCTTTGGTTTGTTTGAATTATAACCCCACGAAATAGTTCAACTCTCCCATTATACTCATTTCAAACTCATGAGTCATAGCTTTGATGAATCGATCAACAAGACCTTTTCGAGTACAACTGAAGATTATGTCATCCACATAAATTTGCACAATGAGAATGTGTCTCTCTTCCTCTTGTATGAACAGGGTCTTATCATCATTTTCCCCTTTGAACTTAGATATCAACAGAAATTGGGTTAAGTTTTCATACCATGCTCTAGGTGTCTGTTTGAGTACGTAGGTGCTCTCTTAAGTTTGTACACATGATTGAGAAATTTTGAATCTTCAAAGCCTTTGGGCTGAGCTAGTAAACCTCTTCATGCAACAATCCATTTAAGAATGCACTTTTCACATCTATTTGGTAGAGTTTAATATTTAGCTTACACGCAATCCCAAAGAGTAATATGATGGGCTCCAATTTGGTTATATGAGCGAATATCTCATCGAAATCAACTACTTCAATTTAACAGTATCCTTGTGCTACCAGCCTGCCTTTGTTCTTGACCACAACTCCATCTTCATCAATTTTATTCTTGAAAATCCACTTGGTTCCTACAATGTTGACACCCTCCAGTTTTGGAACCAAATCCCACACATCATGTCGCACAAACTGACTCAGTTCCTCATGCATGGATGCGACCCAAAAATCATCATTTGGAGCTTCTGTGATGTTCTTAGTTCAACCAGTGACACAAATGATGCAAGTTTCACCATCTTCTTAAAATCAATTTGAACTTTTTTTTGTTCTTCGCCCATCTTGCACGCCACCGATTACGTCGTCAGCTGAATGGTTGTGATGAACTTGTGGAGTTTTCAGAACCTTCATTTGGTCAATTGGACATTCAGCCTCGACCTTATGTATCCTCAGCTCTTTGGTATCTTCTTTATTCTGTCTCTGTGATACCCGAGTATCTTGTGTTACTTCCTCAAGAACATACCCATTTTGCTCATCGAATACTATATTTATGGACTCCACGATGGTTCTAAGATTTTGTTGTACACCTGATAGGCCATGCTATGTGTTGAGCAACCCATGAAAATCTCTTCTTCACAACGTGAGTCAAATTTTCATAATTGATTTCTCTCATCCAATACGTAACATATGCATCGAAAAACATGAAAGTAACTCAAGTTAGGGGTTCTTCCCTTCCAAATTTCGTATGGTGTCATCTTAGTACCGGGCTTAACAAACACTTTATTGATGATATAACACGCGGTAGTTATTGCCTCTGCCTAAAACGAGTCGGCACATCATTGGCATGCATCATTGCTCGTGCCATTTCTTGCAGAGTTCGATTTTTCCTTTCCATTATCTCATTCTGTTGTGGTTTTCTAGGTGCAGAAAACTGATGTCTAATTCCATGTTGTTGACAGAACTTTCTAAACACTTCGCTTTGGAATTTTCCACCATGATCACTCTTGATCTGACCAATGTTTCTCTTTTCATTTTACATCTGTAAAGCAAAGATTTTAAATTTCTCAAACGTATCAGACTTGTCTCGCAAGGAATTTAGCCATGTAAATCATGAAAAGTCGTCCACCATCACCAAAATATATCTTTTACTAGCTATACTTTTAGTTTGAATCGGTCCCATTAAGTCCATGTGCATAAACTCAAGTATCTGATTAGACCCAATTTCAACAACTTGCTTGTGTTGTATTTTTACTTGCTTTCTTTGACAACAAGCTTTCATGTTGTACTTGTCTTTTTTTCAAGTTTAGGAACTCCCCGCACAACTTCAGCTTGCACAATTCGTTGCAGTTCATGTCTATTCATGTGATCGAGTTTTCTGTGCCATAAGTCTAGTTGAGATTCAATGGCTGACTAACATCTCTATGAGAAATTTTACATGTAACAGTTGTTGCTGGATCTTGTGCCACATAACACTAGATTCCCTTGGTGATCCCATGCCTTTCATTTTTCTTTGGTGAATGTCACTTTCAGACATTCATCGCACAGTTGACTTATGCTGTTCAAGTTTGCCTTGAGTCCTTCAACGTAGTATATATCTACCTGTGCTGGTTATCATAGCTTTTTTTCAGAATTGTTTTACTACTCATGTCCTCTATAGCCACTTGAGTATTATCCAATTTTGTGTGAGTGGATTTCGTTTCCCAAATGTTGATTTTTGCTTCTAACATTGCCTTGTGCTTGAGGAGTTTCAGATTTGTGTTCAAGGTCATAGAGACATTTATATTCTGCCTTGGCATCAACTTCACCTTCGTCCTCTGAATCAGTTTCTTGATCAATTTATTTGTGGTCTTCTCCTATGTACGCAACGAAATTCAGAAACTCATCCCCTTCATGACTGTCATCTGTCTCAGTGTCACTGAAATTGAGAAACGACTTGTTAGCATTCCCTTTTTGAACATTAGGACACTCAGCTTTGATGTGTCCGATTCCTTTACATTCATGGCATTTGAACTCCTGGCGCTTAGTGAGAGGGCACTCAGATTTGAAGTTCCCATATCCTTCACACTCATGGCATTGGAGATCTCGCTTCCTACCTCCTCTTCCACCTTCCATCTTTGATGCTCGTGGAGGATATCTCTCATTGTCACTACTTTGTCCATGACCATAAAGCTTTGCTTGTCCCTTTTTAATTCTCCTTAGGACTTTTTGGAAGCTTCTAACCATCAACGCCATACTCTCCTCAAGCTTCTGATTTATGTTTTCCTCAAGTTTACTCATTCTGTCCATCTCTTCTTCAGCTGTAAATACAATTCCTTTTCTTATCCTGGGTTGTTCAGCAGCTGTTTCCATCTCCTCAGCCTTTAATATCCCCAGTAATTGAGAAAACTTCATATCATCAGTATCCATAGCCAACTTTAGCACTGCTTTGTGCGGTCCGTACTTCAAATGAAGTCATCTCAAGAGTTTTTTGACCAACTTTTTATCCTTGTATTCATTTCCTAAAACGACAGCTGCATTGGCAATGGAGCTTAACTTAGATCCAAAGCTCGCTATGGACTCATCACCCCATGCAAAGATTCTCAAACTGTGATGCTAAGTGATCTAGTCTTGTTCTCTTGACACACAATGTTCCTTAAAACAAGTTCACTAAGATGTCCAACGCATCTTTTGCAGCAACACATATCTGCACAAGCTTGAAATGTTCCAGATCTATGGCACATAAGATTTCTATTGGAGCTTTAGAGTTGTATTTAGACGCGCTCTTGTCTGCATCTGTCCACCTTTCCTTAGGCTTTGGTATCTTTTCTCCTTCCTGATTAAGGATTATCGGTTCTTCCTAGCCTAACTCTACAACACTCCATGCGTCTTCATCTTTTCTGCGGATTCGTTGTCGCATATGTACCTTCCAGTGACCGAAGTTGTTATCATCTAGTATGAGTCGTTTCGGCACAACAACAAGTTCTTTTGGTGTCTCCATATCCCTCCGCAAGATCTCAACATGTTGACAAATATTATATTTATCGGTGGTGAACTTGCTCTAATACCAATTGAAGAATCATAGTACAGATCTAATACCAAGAAGAATCATAGTACAAAGACTATGTAGAACTTGCTTAACACAACACGATACATTTATTAGAAATCTTTTAAACACGATTCTTACAATCAGTTTTACACGATATTACCTAGTAACCCGTCACTGACGATTCCTAATCTACCCGATCTCACACAAAACAACAGTTGCATACACTCTTTATTCATTCAACAAAAGCTTGTGTTTACACACACAACCTTTTTTTATGCGATTCAAAAACCCTGGTTGACTTCTACAATAAACTCTGTATTTATACTTGCCTGCATTAGGTCAGACTCCTTCCTTTACCGTGATGCACAATATTCCAAAGTTTTAATCTTTCTTTTTCTCAAAATCATTTCCTTTTATATTGTTTCTTAATCCAACTCCAAAAGGATTAAGCCATGTGTGCTTCTCCTTTTCCAATTGATGAACATTTTGTTTTCTACATTCGCCATGGTCTCCTTTGGAATCCCTCGGGTCTTCATAGCCGGCTCTATGGATTGAGCTGATCCTAATGTACTCATCATGAAGAAAAGTTGGAAAAGACGAAAATGATGATGTTAAGAGACCGAAGAAGAAAAGCTGAACGAAAATAAGAAAAAAAATTAACAGAATTAAAAAAAGAAGACCCGAAGACTCGAAGATGATGACAAGGTGGAAAAAGTAGAAAAACAAGTTGAAGACGAAGGAGAAGAATGTGAAGAAAAACAAGAAAAATAAGATGTCGAAAACAATGAAAAAGAAGAAGTTAAAATGATTAGAAAAAGAAAAACTTACAAATGATTAGAAAAAAGAAGAAAATTTAGGATATTATGAAATAAATTTTTAGATTTAGGATTAAAATATATAGATATTTTGTAGTTTGGAAGATATATATATATATATATATATATATATATATATATATTTGTAGTCAAGTTGCTATAACAAAAACAAATTCTTTTAAATAAATAAAATCTTTTTCTCTCTAAAATTCCAATTTTTCTCAAAGTTTATTAAATACATTCTCCACCACCTCTAATTTATTTCCTTCCGATAAAATGGTATCACAGAAAGATGGCAAGTAATGGCGTTCCATTCCAAGTTCTGATGGTCACAAAGAGCAACTACAATAATTGGAATCTTTGAATGATGACAATTTTAGGAGCAAATGTTGTGTGGGAGATAGTCGAGGAAGGCTTCATTGAACCATAGAATAAAGGTAATCTATCTCAAACTCAAAAGGATAGTTTGAGAGATTCAAGGAAGAGAGACAAGACAACTTCTGTCTAATATATCAAGATTTAGATAAAGACATGTTTGTGAGGATTGCAAAAGCAAAAACGGGTAAAAAGCAGGGGAGAAACTTTTAGTCTCTTACAAGGGAGCAGAACAAGTCAAAAAGTTACGTCTTCGAATATTAAGAAGACAATTTGAGTTTTTACGAATGAAGGAAGGTAAACTAGTATATGATTACTTCTCAAGAGTGTTGAAGGTTACTAATAACATAAAAGAAACAGAGAGAAACTAGATGAGGTGAAAATCATGGAAAAGGTTCTTAGATTGTTGGATACAAAATTCGAGCATATGATCACCGTCATTGAAGAGAAAAAGGATGTGGAGATTATGACGATGAAGTAACTTTTTAAACCGTTACAAGCTAATGAAGAAAAAAAGACGAAAGAATACATCACATAATAAATATTCAATATTCGAATTAATAAAGAAAAAGCTGTCAAAATCATCCAAGACTAGGTGGCAGTCAATTTCTAGATGGATATGAAAATGGAAGATGTTGGAGGTTTTTTTGAAAATAATGCCAACCAAATAGGAGAAAGCTCATCAAGAAGTCATGGGAGAGAAAACCCAATATCAAGGTACGATAATCAAACATTAAATGAGAAGGTATTTTAATGGCTAATAAGAAGGATGAACAAGATGATGTCCAAAAATGATACTTTGATAGCCATGCAAGTAATCACATGTGTAGACGAAAAAACATGTTTGTAGAACTTGATGAATCGGTGAAAGGAAATATGGCTGATGGGATTTAAGTTTTAATCTCTATACGACTTTAAGTGTGGAGCAATCAAAATAGCAATTGGGTAGCGAATCCACACGGAAGATAGAACAACGCACTAAGAATATGTGAACTACCTAAAGCTAAGTTAATTCAAAGTTGGATTTTGGTTTGTTTTCTTGTTATCTAATCGCCGAGAAAATATAGCGATAAACTAATTCAATGAATGAAACATGTGGACCATTAGTAAGCATTCGAGTCAGCATAATTTTCCATTGACTAACGATGCTACATGTTCGATTAAATAAATTTCTAAGACATAAACACTTTCTACTACGCTAATCCACTTTTGTGGCAATATCCCATTTAATAGCGTATAGATTAATCAAGTCTTGTGAACCGTAACTTATTGACTAGAAATCCTTAAGTCCAGGTCTATCTTAGTCTACCAATCACTTTAAACATCAACTCTCGTTGGCTAAGATATGATAGACATGATTAAGTTTTACCTACACATGCTGTCTACACCTCTTAAGAGCAAAATATCATAAGTCTAGAGATTGATTAGCTACTTCAATCCTAACATTAAGCACATGCTAATCATGAAACATGTGTTATCTAATCTACCTAAACATCATTAATCAATATCCAATTCTTTTAATCTATCTTACCTACAGTCAATAAAGTAAACTACTCACACATAATCATAACAATTACCAAAACAATGAAATAGGCAATAGAAAACATAAATACAAGATAGACTTAGAAAATTTTCAATAGAATTGATGAAAAGTTGTAAGAACAAAAATCTCCCAAGTTACAAGTCTAAAAATCGCCACAAAGAAAAGGAGATAGGTCATTTGTGACATATAAGAATAAGATTTTATATAGTTTTCCTAAAACAACTGGTTTTAACTCGGGATAAACAAGGTTAAAGCAAAAATAATAAAAATTTGAAAGTTGCATACTGACCACGAACAGCTGGTGCGATCGGCAGTTGGATCAATCGCTTGGCAGGCAGGTAGGCGGTTGGCTCGGAATCTGGGTGATCAGCCTGGGTGATCAGCCAACTGGCCAATCGTTGGGCAGGTAGGCAGGCTGGCTCTCATGGGATCGGTTGGTGCGATCAGCCGTTGGGCTGATCGCTGGACAGCAGCAAGCAGGTAGGCTGGCTCACGTGGGTTTGGTTGGTGCGATTGGCCATTGAGCCGATCGCTGGGCAGGGAGACAGGCATTGGAGAGAGATTGGTGATGCATCGGCCGATTGTCCGTTCGTATGTACAGCAGCGGACAGGCTGGTCTTCACGTGGAATCGGCCTGGGTGATCGGCCAACCGGCCGATCGCGTGCGCTTCAAAGAATTTCGCCATTTAACTTGTCTATCTCCTTCTCCAATTTTTGGTTGCCTATGACTATGCTTCAAATTCTCTCTTTTACACGATGTACCCGAAAACACTCAAGAAAAACATGCAAAGATGCAAAATGCATGCCCTACAATATGGAATGCAATGCTGTATGAGAATGAATGCAAAAAGGATGGATAAATGGCTTAAAATACTAATAAAGACAAGGAAAATGGTGGTAAAATTCAGGGTGAAACAATACAAAAACCATGATTATCAACTCCATGGACTTTCTTTTTACTCGTTCTCGAGGAAAACAAGTAAAGAAAAACCAAAGAAGAGGGTACATCTTGTTTTGACATTGACTATGCATTTCATTGTTTTGACTATGCATTTCATTGGTCATTTTTCCGTGCTTGACTATGCATTTCATTGTTTTGACATTGTTTCACCATGTATTTCACCATCTTTTTGTATATTCAATTGCATTTTAGACATCTATCCGCCCTTTTACATTCGTTGGCATTTGACATTGCATTATATAGGTTCGAAAATGCATTTCTGCATCTTGCATACCTTCTCGATGTTTTAGGTACATCTAGAAGTTAGACATGATCAAGCACGGAAAAATGACCAAGAAATCTCCTAGAGGCACGAGATCGGCCATGAGGCCAATCTTAGCATGGCTGATCTCAAACCAACAAACTACCCATCACGAGATTCGCCATGAGGTCAATCTCAGTCTGGCCGATCTAAAAAACCATCCATCCTAATCACCAAAACCTTTCCAGACCTGCCGATCCCGAACCACCCACTTGTCTAGACCTACCAATACCTCCCGAGCTCAAACCAACACACTGCCTATCACGAAATCGGCCATGAGGCCAATTTTCGCCTTGCTAATGTCAAACAACCATTTTGCCCATCACCAGATCGGCCAACATGCCGATCTCACCCTGGCTGATCTCACCCTGGCCGATCTCAATCCAACATCCTTGTCCAGCTTCTATTTCACCCATCAGGCTGAGCTCATCATGGCCGATCTGAAGACGACACCCCTTTCCATTACCAGATCAGTCATATGGCATATCTCATGCGGTCGATCTCGGGGCAATCCAAGCCTAATTTGTCTTAAACCTATTTTTACTTAACTGGTTTGTCCCGAAATTAACCTAATTGTTAATTAGGGATACTATATAAACCTTTTTTAAACACTTTAAACCTAAGTTTTATTCAAGTTTCTTTTAGTTTATTGCTCTGGCCATTTTTAGAGAGATTAGAGATTGCTTTCAAGCTTTGTTCTTATACTCTTGGTTACTAGTAAAGGATTTCCCTACCCTATCTCTTATCTTATGTGTTATTGCTTTTACTTCTTTATAATTACTATTTTGTTGAATATGTTTGAGTAGTTTTCTGTATGGATTGTAGGTAAGATTGATTAGGGGAATTTGATATTGACTTAGGCTTGTTTAGATAGATTAGATGAAAAATCTCTAATGTTTAGGGTGTGCTTCATGCTAGGCATTGAAGTAGCTAATCAATTTTTTTCTCCTGATAAGTGTAAACAGAACGTGTAGGTAGACCTGAACATCCTTATTGTATCTTAGCCAACGAGAGTTGATTTATAAGGCGATAGGTGGACAAGATTAGACTCGAACTCAATGATCACTAGTCGATAGATTTTTGTGCGAAAGACTTGTAGTCTATAAGCTAGAGAAGAGTGGATTAGTCTATTGGATAGTTGATGAGGTCATCAGCCCAACCCCCGGCCAACTGCCCGGACCAGCCGGCCCAAGAAACACAAAGGCGGCCAAATACGCGCAAAAGGATACATGGGTGTATCTTCATGAATCCAAGCTTAACCAAGAAGATGCCAGCCAAGACCAAACCTGGCCTATAATCCTGACTCACGGAGGACACACGGCGACATGCAGCTCACCCATAACAAGGCCAGATCAAGTCATGCACCATACATCAAATTGGAGTTTTCGAAACTTACCATATTTGGAACTTTCCTTATATGAAACTCTCCAAACGTTTCTTTGGCGACCAGGAGACTTTTTGGTACTTCTAAGAGTTCCCTTAAGCACTTCTAGAAGCTCAAACACCCCTTGGACCAAGCGGGTCCATCCGTGCCTTCAAATGAACCGATTGGAGCCGTTTATGGCAAGTGAGATGCCAACTGGTTTAATCACTTGCAAACCAAAACATGGTGTCCAGGAGATATTATTAAGGCCCTAAGGAAGCCCAAAATAAACCTACCATGCACCAGCCACCAGAGGATCAGGCGAATCCCTTTCCTCCAAGACTTGCCATATATGGACCGAAGTGCACTTAATGTGTTCAGATTGCAATATCTCTATTCCTTGCAACTTGAACACGTATTGAAGACTTTCCAAAGCATCCACGATGTACCTAGACACATTACATTCGCCCCAAAGCTCTCAAGATACAAGCATATACACTTTCCTTGTAGGCCAAACTAGACATTAATGGCCAACAGCCATATATTTTAAATGTATGATTTCCTTTTCTCCTTTTTAGGTTTAGGACCATTGCTAGGAGCACTATATAAGCTCAGCACGACCTCATTGTAAAGATAGACCACCATTGAAATTAAATTTGAATACAAAGTATTTTCTTCAAAGCCTTGTCTTTGAGTCTTTTTCTTGTTCTTTAGAAATAAAGTGTGTGATTCACTTCCTTTCTATTGAAGCCACGGCCAGGTTAGTTTGAGAGATTCAAACTCCCTTGGTTCACCTTTGATCGTGTGATTCGATCAAAACCCCTTCCTTTTAGTTCCCTTGCCCGCTTAAGCCAAGAGAGATTCTCGGTCTTGCGAGTCACGGCCGTACCGCTTGTGAGATTGATATTCAATCTTACATCATTTGGTATCAGAGCTAAAAGCTCCTATCCATGGTTGTGTTCATCCAACCTTTATCTTTTATCTTTTATGATTTTATTTTGCATTTTGTTATTTACATCTTATTGAAAACAAAAAAAAACAAGTATTTGTTCTTATTCTTCATTTGCATTTTTTCTTGTTGATTCTTGTTGATTCTTTTTGTCTCCTCTCATTTAAATCTAAAACCAAATCAAAAATTTGCATTTCATGTTTGCTTAATTTCGTCCAATTAAGAGAAAAAAAACCCAAAAATATAAACATGAGTTCATTTTTGTTATTTTCCAATTTAGTTGCTAGTTAAGTTTTTTTTTAAAAAAAAAGAAGAAAAAATTTATATAATATTCTTATTATTTTTTGTCCTAATTTAATACCAAAAAAAAATATTGTCTTTTAATTTGTTTTTAAGTTAGTTGCCAAAAGTGACAAAAACACCATAAAAATATTTCCTTGTGTTGATTTCCTTTTGATACTTCTTGTGTGTTAATACCAAATATTCACTCAAGTCTGGTTTCCTTATTTGTGTATTTCGACTTAAATCTATCTTCTTCCTTGTGCAAGGTACAAATTTAAAATATGGAGTATTATGAGGAAGAAAGTCCTTACCAATTCTTTGAAGAAAATTATTGTGATGAATGGTACCAAGACTTGTCCGATGTAGATGATTCCTATGGATATGAGACATGGCATGAAGACTATTCAGAATATGATTTTGACAATGAAACAGGAGTTGAAGAGCTCGAACCAGAGCCACCAGACTACTATTCCACTAATAGAAGCTGGCCAAAGACAATCACACCTTGCCACTTCGCTTTGTCAAGCCGAGTGCCAACCTACACCACTCCAACTAGATCAAAGAATCGGACTAGTAAGGTATACATTTACAATTCCAAATCTCTAACCTTTTCAGGGTATAACAAGGACCCAGATGAATACCTCCAATAGGAAACCAACATGAAAAAATGGCTGCGCTCAAACAACATCCCCAAAGAAGAGAAGCTTTCATATGCCGTTGATATGCTCGTTGGAGATGCCTACAATTGGTGGTTGAAGAAAAATGCACGGACCTTCTACAACAAACCAGTCCTTGATTGGGGAGACCTTAAGGCACGAATGTATAGGGAGTTTGTGAAGAAGTACCAAACACGCAGAAACATCACCACACAACTTATGCACCCAACAGCATCAAGGAGTGAGATGTCTACACCAAACATGCAGCGCTTTCATAAGCCCAAGCTTGCCTACTGCTCTGAGCATAACAACGTGTTTTCAAACACCTTAGAAGGACAAAAGGTAGCTAAGCCAATGGTCAAATCAAAAACTCACCAGCAAGTTCAAAAGCCTCAAGCCATCGCACACATGAAACCATCAAAGCCATTGCTTGGAATACACATCAAGGAAACGCCAGGTAAGTCCTCTAACAATGTGAAAACAGATGAAATTATATGCTATAGATGTAAAGAAAGAGGACACTTGGCTAAGACATGCCCAACTAGACAACTAATAACAAGCTTACAAGTAGAACGCGAAAATGTTAAGCCTAAAAGTGTTAAGGCAATAAAGGAGCTTCAATTTGAAATTTCCAGTACTAGCATAATGCACTTGTCTTTGCCAAAGGTTGTTGAAACAGGTCTAATAAAGCAAGGATTCAACAAAGATCAAGAAGACCCACCTCCTACATTAAACCGATGTTCGGAATCAAGAGGAGACCATGGAGAACCCAACAGCTTGGAGGCAAAACAAAGCAACCAGCTGCAATGGAAAGGAGTAATTTCTTCCTTTCTTATCAGGGAGCAACCGCCAGATGCACAATGGCAACATCCGAACCATATAAGGGCCATAAACCGAGGTAATGCCCTAAACCCACAAGTAAATCAAGGTATTAACTTGCCTTCTCTATGTGCAGGCCAAACTGTTTTGAGGACAAAACATTTCGAAGAAGGAGGGTATGATGAGGTCATCAGCCCAACCCCCGGCCAACTGCCCGGACCAGCCGGCCCAAGAAACACAAAGGCGGCCAAATACGCGCAAAAGGATACATGGGTGTATCTTCATGAATCCAAGCTTAACCAAGAAGATGCCAGCCAAGACCAAACCTGGCCTATAATCCTGACTCACGGAGGACACACGGCGACATGCAGCTCACCCATAACAAGGCCAGATCAAGTCATGCACCATACATCAAATTGGAGTTTTCGAAACTTACCATATTTGGAACTTTCCTTATATGAAACTCTCCAAACGTTTCTTTGGCGACCAGGAGACTTTTTGGTACTTCTAGGAGTTCCCTTAAGCACTTCTAGAAGCTCAAACACCCTTTGGACCAGGCGGGTCCATCCGTGCCTTCAAATGAACCGATTGGAGCCGTTTATGGCAAGTGAGATGGCCAACTGGTTTAATCACTTGCAAACCAAAACATGGCATCCAGGAGAAATTATTAAGGCCCTAAGGAAGCCCAAAATAAACCTACCATGCACCAGCCACCAGAGGATCAGGCGTATCCCTTTCCTCCAAGACTTGCCATATATGGACCGAAGTGCACTTAATGTGTTCAGATTGCAATATCTCTATTCCTTGCAACTTGAACACGTATTGAAGACTTTCCAAAGCATCCAGGATGTACCTAGACACATTACATTCGCCCCAAAGCTCTCAAGATACAAGCATATACACTTTCATTGTAGGCCAAACTAGACATTAATGGCCAACAGCCATATATTTTAAATGTATGATTTCCTTTTCTCCTTTTTAGGTTTAGGACCATTGCTAGGAGCACTATATAAGCTCAGCACGACCTCATTGTAAAGATAGACCACCATTGAAATTAAATTTGAATACAAAGTATTTTCTTCAAAGCCTTGTCTTTGAGTCTTTTTCTTGTTCTTTAGAAATAAAGTGTGATTCACTTCCTTTCTATTGAAGCCACGGCCAGGTTAGTTTGAGAGATTCAAACTCCCTTGGTTCACCTTTGATCGTGTGATTCGATCAAAACCCCCTCCTTTTAGTTCCCTTGCCCGCTTAAGCCAAGAGCGATTCTCGGTCTTGCGAGTCACGGCCATACTGCTTGTGAGATTGATATTCAATCTTACATCAATAGTGTTCTAAATCTTAGGAATTTATCTAATCAAACTTGTACAATCGTTAGTCAAAGGAAGATTGCTCCGAATCGAATACCTTGCCCACTGTCCATATATCTTCTCTAGTGAGTTAACTTGTATTTACTTTCTCTGCAATTTGATTGGTAGACAACCAATAAAAAACAATTAGTTGTTTCATATATTTCTAGTGTGTTATTCTTATTTTCCTAAGGATTTGATACCCAACTATTACTCGATTTGCTGTACACTTGGAGTTGTACTAGGGAAGTAAACCAAATGCATGCACAAAGATCTAATCCCAAAATCTTTATCCAAAAGTATTATAATGCCTGAATCAAATCTAGTTCCAAGTACTACTTGCACATGCCACAATGTCAATCTCAAGTTATGCCATGCACAATCAAATCCCCTAACTCGTTAACATTCAATTAAATACAATAGTAAATTTTACAATGCATTAATCAAGAAAAGTTCATTTGGCTAGGAAGAAATTTTTTCAAAAGTGAGATGAGGTGGTTCAAATAAGCACAAGAGTTCTTTCAAAGGGAATGAAAGTTTCACAAAATACTAAGAGACACGAACACTGATGCATACAATGCAAAACATCCATCTACCTATGCTGCAACCCTATAACTCTTTGTCTTAAACTCAAGTCAACCTATCCTAAGTGACTTTTCAAGGCGTTTTAGCCTATACTTTCTATTTTCTCGCTTTGAACGTATCATTTAGGATTTGGGAGAAACAATCAATTAGGCTTAAGAGAATCACTTCTTCTTTTCTATCTCTTTTTCTTATTTTTCCTCTATTCTTTGATAAATGATCTAGGCTTTTTCCTTCCTTAAATAAAAATTTTTAACTTTAAAATTTAAAGCTAACTTTTTCAATTACCAACTGATTTTCATGCCCTTTTCTTAAACAAATACCCTTTTCTTAAACAAAATTCACACACATTTCCTTTTCGGGTTCCTCTCATTTTTTTTCTTTTTCATTTGATTTCATAACCTGAACACCCTAAACTAACCAGCCCAAATCCTATCCTATGATGAGCTTGTGGTGTGAAGCTAGCATCTACATGAAAGTTCCACCCTTATCATTCTCAAAACTCAACATATTTTGCAAATTAAGCATTCAAGAAAAAAAGTCTTACACAATATTCACACAAAAGATTAATGTTTGATTCAAGGAATGGATTGGTTCAGAGAATGGCATAATTGTCCCAAAGAGGAGGATCCGGCGATCTGGATTAGCAGAGAGTGGTAAAATGATGAAAGAAAACATGAATTTGTATATTGGTATCCTTGACAAGTTTTAGGAAAGATGCATAGCAAGATAATTTCAAGTCCAGTTAAAATTCAAATTCATGGAGTTCTGTTCAAATCATACACATTTTAATACTAGAGAATGATCTACCAAATAGGTTTTGGCACAATGCAAAATTTTTCAAGTTTTGAAATGGTGCAATCATCATAATACTCTTCACAAGGGTTCCAATCTTAGACCTAAGTACAACTTAACAAGGTAGTTTAATCATGGTCCATATGCAAATGCAAGTGAAGTCCTATATGATTCTAGACCAATCATTACAATGAAATGCAAATGACATGAATTTTTTTTTTTTAAATTTTAAATATTTTTTGTGTTTTTAATGCATAGGTATATGTATAATGCAAAGTGATGCTAGTACAACCATTAGTTTTTTTCCCCCTGTACTTATCTCTTACTGTCTCTGTAAGACGATAAATACAAAGAAAAGGGTGGTGATCAACAAAAAAAATGCTATATTTACAAAACGAGTGTGTGGTACCTTTTAGTTGTGAGAGAAGCTTGCTTCCCTCATTTCTTCCTTTTTTCGGGCGGAGGAACTCTTTGATTGTATCGTTCTCTTCATTGTCTTCATTCTCTGCATTCTCTGTTTTGCTAGTTTACTCTTCATCCTGTGCTTCTATTTATTCTCCTCTTGTTTCCTCTTCTCCTCCCTCGCTGTTTTCCTCACTTTCTTTCTCTGGTTCCTCCTCAAATCAGAATTTTTCTCAACTTCCTTCGCAGCTTCTCTCAAAACTTTCCTATCCATTTGTTGATTCTCTACTAAGTCTTGTACGCTTGGTACAAAATCTTTTACTGGGTTGTTCTTGGCTTGAAAGGCAGGTCCGGTAAAACGAGGTGGTCGGTGCTCCTCTTTGATGTGTAGTAGGCACCTCTTCCTAATCATCTTGTGCATCACCACCTTTATGTATACAGAACTGAGGAGTTGGGCTAAGTGGCTGGCCATCATGATGGAACAATATGTGTTCTATGGTGCGTATGTTTGTCCTCTTTATGTTTGGCAACTGCGAAATCTATTTTCCCGAATCTTCCTCTTCAAAGATGAAGGGATAGACTGATTCATCATCGACGTCCTTTAGTATCTCGTGCACCATATAATTGTAGTTGAGCGCATCTATTATCGGATGTTCATAGTGAAACTCTATTGGCACTGCGACCTTGTGGAATATTGGCATAAGTACGCTACCGATGTAGAGATGAAGATCGGTAGTCGTGTTCCCCCATGTTTGGTACACTATCAATTCTCTGCCGAAAATGCACCTGATGTTCACATCATCGCCCATGTAGTATGCCAATGGCTCATCCTCATCGTCTATGACAATATCGTTTAACCCTTGTAAGAGAAGACATAGCTCACTCATCCAGATTGCTCCTGCGTTTCTCCTTGCAAATATCGTATTGGCCAAGAGCTTCAAGACAACCCTCAGGACCATGTTACTCACGTTGGCCATTTTTGATGTTGCGGTAAGGCAGTGCGATCATATCCCAGAGTACATGAACTTTCTTAAAATCCGGAAAGCACACCATGTTCCTTTTTGGGAAACTATAGATAACGCATATGTTGAAGATGAAGATAATGCATTCGTTCTGCTCTACATTAAACTTTAGATATGTTTCGCTGGCCGTCTGCTTTCTCGGATGAAAGTAATAAAGTGTACTGTTGCCAAAAAATATCGCGTCACTTCTAGAGAGAGCGGCATCCAGCATCTCACAAAGTAGTCCAGCCCTATTTTTTCCAGCAACTCCTTCACATCATCAAACAGCCCCAATTTTCCCAGTAACATGCGAGTGAGAAACTTTGTTAGATAGAGTTGGATTTTGTTGAGGTCTTTAAATGCGTATTCCTTTGCTTCGGTCTGCTCAACCTTTTCATTGATGTCTATCATAGGGATTTGAGGTATATGTCTTTGTATCTTAGTCATAACGGTGGTCTTCCTTTGTAGTGTTGCATACATCGGCTTTTTGCCTTGTGCTTTGGATTTGGTAGAATCCTTTTTCAATGGAGTATGTGGAGCCATTGCCTAAAAACTAAAAGTAGCGCAGTAAGCCACAATCACAATTACTGCAATGGACCAACTTTAACATTATGTTCAATTTGCCAAATCTTAAGGGCGTTAAAACATTCAAGAGAATACAAGTCTAGTGATCATTTTGTTCCCAAATTCCTTATTTCATCCCTTAATGTCCAATTATCAAATTTGAAAACAATGTTGATCTTATGAGCAATCGAATTCCATCGCTCTCCTATTCACTAGTTCAATTAGCCTTTCCAAACCAATTCAACAAGGAATCCCAAAACTCCCAATACTCCAAATTTTCTCAAGAACCTCAAATTTTCAAAATTTCAATTTGCCATAGCAAACATGAAACTAGTGACAAAATTGATGAACCTAAGTATAAGAGAACAATCTTGACTTTAAATCATAAGTTTCCATGGAAAATTGTTCCGTAAATGAAAAATTAGAGAAAGTGAATAGCAATTGTCCCTCATCCTTGATATTTCGTTTCC
The DNA here is from genome assembly GCA_018901935.1 of Pugionium cornutum. Classification (NCBI taxonomy): domain Eukaryota; kingdom Viridiplantae; phylum Streptophyta; class Magnoliopsida; order Brassicales; family Brassicaceae; genus Pugionium; species Pugionium cornutum. Next base: position 15,409,688 of record CM032155.1, read on the forward strand.
TATTCCATTTTAATTCTCTTCTCATCTAATCTCCAAATTGAATTCATGCAGAAGCAAAATCCATCTCAAGAGCCTTTATTGGGCGTCTTTCTTAGCTAGAAAGTTTCGCAGTGCTGCATAATCTATGTGCACAACCATTTTAGACTTAACCAAGTATAATATAAACTTTTTGAAGGCAAACACTATGGCTTGTAATTCTTTTTCAGTGATTGCATATTTCGTTTGAGCCTCATCAAGGGTTCCATTAGTATAGTAAATGACATGCAACTTACGATTCTTTTTCTATCCTAGAATCGCTTCAACAGCGTAGTCGCTTGAATCACACATTACAATCAAGCGGTTAGAATATGGGTGCACTTACCAATGCCTCTTTCAATCTGACAAAAGTATCCTGACACTCAAGACAAAATCTACATCCCTGCACAAAAGCTTAGTTAGTAGTCTCGCAATGCTGGAGAAATCTTTGATAAACCTTCGTTAAAACTCATCATGACCCAAAAGCTTTTGATTTCTTTATCTGAGGTTGGATTTGCAAGATTTTTCATCACGTCTATCTTTTCCTTGTCGACCTCTATACCATTTGCTGATATTCTATGCCACAACACAATATCCTCATGGAACATGAAATGGCATTTCTACCAGTTGAGAACAAGGTACTCAGTTGACTTAAAGTCCGCCACAGATAGGTGGACTTGACTTCTTCTGTTTGAACTGACTCGATCCCTCTTCGGACGAGCGTTCGCGTTGCTTCCTCACAACGATTGAGTGCCCTACATATATTAGAAAGATACACACCAAAAGAAAAACCATACACAGAAAAATAATCCACAAACACCTCCATTATATCCTCAATTAGATCTGAAAAATAGACATCATACAGCGCTGAAAAGTAGTTGGTGCATTATACAACCTAAATGTCATTCTTCGATGGGCAAAGATACCATAGGGCCATGTGAAATTCATTTTATTCTGATCTTGAGAGGGTAGATAGGAATCTGAAAGAAACCTAAATATCCATCTAAAAAGCAGTAGAAAGAGTGGTTAGCTAATCTCTCTACCATTTGATCAATGAAAGGTAATGAGAAATGATATTTCCTAGTGGATGCATTCAATTTCCGGTAACCAATGCAGATGTGATGACTAGTTATAGTTCTAGTGGGAATAAATTCATCTATTGCATTCTTAACGACCGTGATTCCCCATTTCTTAGGAACTACATCAACCAGAAAAATCCAAGTGCTATATGAGATAGGATAGATTATCCCCGAGTTAAGCAGTTTAAAAATCTCTTTCTTAACTACTTCCTTAAGGTCAGGGTTCAACCAAAGTTAATGCTCTATGGATGACTTTGATTCATCTTCTAGAAGTATGCATGCATAAAAAAGGAGCTATACCTTTGATATCATCTAGTGAATAACCTATAGTCTTCCTATGCTTTTCAGTTCACTCAAAAGCATGGATATCTCATTAACATCCAAGCATCATTCACTATCACTGGATATGTAGAATTAGAACCCAAACATTCATACTTTAGCCCACTCGGCAGCGGTTTTAGCTCCAACTTTGGTGCCTTTTATCACGATTTTGGATTCAAGGATGAGAGAAATGGCGACGAAGAAGAAAAGGAGAAAGTTATTTCTCTTTATTTCGTAATAGTGAACAGAGTTCATTTATACAAGAGACTTATTAACTTAACCGAACAATTAACAAACTACTTAACCAAATATTGGTTTTGCTAACTGGACAGTCTAATACACCCCCTTAAGCCGCAATCGGAGTAGACCGATAAAGGTTTGAAATTGACATTTTGGACAAAAGTGAATGAAATGTAGAAGACCGCAAAGGCTTTTTCAAAATGTCAGCATGCTGATTTTGGGTGGTGACAAGAAGAACTTTAAGAAAACCGTTCTTCATTTGGTCACTAACTTTATGGCAATCGACCTCCACATGCTTCGTACGTTTGTGAAAAACCGGATTTGACGCAATATGCATAGCAGATTTGTTGTCACAAAAGAGCTTAGCAGGAACAGTAGGGCGAATGCAAAGATCTGTAAGAAGTTGGTGGAGCCAAAGGAGTTCACAAGTAGCATCGGCCATAACCCGATACTCAGCTTCAGTGCTGCTACGACTGACAACTCACTGTTTCTTCAACTTCCAGGTGACAAATGAGGTGCCGAGGTAAACAAGATAACCAGAAACTGATCGCCGAGAGTCTACAGAAGAAGCCCAGTCAGCATCCGCGAAGGCATTGAGACATAAGTCCGTGGAAGCTGAGTAAAATAGGCATTGACCCGGATTCGACATGAGATAACAAACAACTCTGTGAGCAGCAGTCAAATGAGCATCGGTTGGCTTAGAAAGAAATTGGCTGAGCTTGTGAACAGCAAACGTGATGTCAGGCTGAGTTATGGTCAAATAGAGCAAGCGGCCCACCAATTCACAATAAGGTGTAGGATTAGAGAAAGTAGTACCAGTGTCAATACCAAGAGTAACCGTAGAATCCATGGGAACAGAGAATGGTTTAGAAGCCAAGAGACCAATATCAGCCAATAAATCCAAAGCATATTTTCGTTGGCTTAAAGAAATACCCGATGTAGAATGAGCAATTTATAGGCCAAGAAAGTAACGAAGAGGACCCATATCCTTCACATGTGTTTCCCTTTGCCAACAGCAGAATCATCATTGCTAGCAATGATAATGTCGTCAACGTACACCAATAATGCAACAAATGATGAAGCAACAGTTTTCACAAACAAGGTGTGCTAAACAGCTGACTGAGCAAAACCATCAGCAAGAAGAACAGAAGAAAACTGATGGTACCATTATCGGGAAGCTTGTTTCAAGCCATATAAGGACTTGTGAAGATGACAAACGGGGTTAGCAGGTAGAGAGACACCAGGAGGTGAAGTGTAACCTAATGGTAATGCCATATAAATTTATTCATTGAGATCACCGTGGAGAAAGGCATTGGAGACATCCAACTGGGTTAAACTCCAACCAAGCCGAGCATCAAGGCTGAGAATGAGTTTAACAGTAGCAAGTTTGGCCACAGGGGAGAAGGTGTCAATGAAATCGACACCTTCTTGTTGGGTGAACCCCTTGGTGACAAGCCGAGCCTTATAACGATCAATAGAACCATCAGGATGGCGTTTTAATTTATACACCCACTTGCATCCAACAACATTCTTTCCTAGTGGTAAAGAAACAACAGTAAAAGTGTCATTCTGTTTAAGAGAATGAAGCTCATCATTCATACCTGTTATCCATTGAGGCAATTTTATGGCCTGAGCAAACGTGCAAGGTTCTGTATCAGTGGAAATGGAAAGGATATAGGCTTTATAAGAGGGTGAAAGGTTATCATAAGAAAGTACTGAATCGATGGGGTAGGAAACTAAAGAAACAGTATCCTTAGAAACTGAAGAATATGGTGTCTGGGCAAGGTAACAGTGATAGTCAGAGAGGTAAGTGGGAGCTTTGGATTGACGTCGAGGTCGATCAATGTTTGGAGTGATTAAACCAGTCGAATCAATGACAGAAGGAGAAGTGGGAGAGGAAAGAACAGGAGGAGAAACAGAGAGCCCAGAAAAACAGGGTGGATCATCAGGAAGACGATCAGGAACAGGGAGAGGGAGGATAGAATCAGAGAAGAAATTAGGAGAAAAACGGTGAGAGTGATGATCCTGAAAGGGAAAAACAGATTCATGGAACACAATGTTCTGAGAAACAGAGATGGTATTCGTGTCTAAATCTAAAACTTTGTATCCCTTAAAACCAGCCGGGTAACCAAAAAAAACACAAGGTTTAGCCCGAGGAGTAAGCTTGGTTCTCAACTTAGGGAGAACCAAGCTTTTTGGTAACCAAAGACATACAAAACATAGACAACCAAAGACATGAAAAACCGAGTAATCAGGGGGTTTCTTGAAAAGTTTTTGGTAAGGAGATTGATTCTGAAGCAAAGTAGAAGGCAGTTGATTATAATAAAAGCAGCAGTTTGAATTGAATCACCAAAAAATGAGAGAGGAGCATTAGATTGAAATATTAAAGCCCGAGCAACATTCAACAAGTGTTGATGTTTACGCTCAACAACAGAATTCTATTGCAGAGTATCAACACAAGAACGGTAGTGAACCATTCCACGCTCATGAATCAAATCAGTGAATTCTAATTCGGAAGCATTGTCAGAACAAAAACCTTTTACTCAAGTATTAAACTGAGTTTCCACCAGCTTTAGAAAGGAAGGGAAAACAGTGGAAACTACACTTTTGTTTTTCAAGAGATAAACCCAAGTAGTACGAGTAGAATCATCTACAATGGTCAAGAAATAACGAAACCCCTCAACTGTTTCATGGAAAAAAAGACCCCAAATGTCAAGATGAACAAAATCAAAGACGTGTTCAGCAAGATTTTTATGAGAAACAAATGGCAAACGTTTTTGTTTAGCAAGAGGACAAATAGAACAAGACTGTGGATGTGAAGTAAGTTTGGAAAAAGGTAAGGCAGAGAAGACAATGTGCAATTTTGCTGCTGAACAATGCCCCAGGCGTTGGTGCCACAAGTTTCCATCAACAGTCAAAGATGCACAAAAAGAAGATGAAGAACGAGAGAGAATGAAATCGCTGGCAGTAAAAATATAGAGGTTATGCAGCAATTTACATTTCCCAATCGTCGAGTCCTGAGTAAGATCCTGGAAAGACAATAAGTGGGGAAAAAGTGAGCAGGAGAATAGCGAGTTCAAAGGAGAGAACTAACACTAATGAGGTTAAAATGAAAGGCAGGAATATGGAGAACATCATGAAGAATTAGATGAGTAGAAATGCAAACTTTACCTATTTGAGAAATAGGCACAATAGTACCATTGGGAAGAGAAATTGTCATATGATTGACTGACTTAACCTCCGAAAACAGAGATAAATTCGAACACACATGGCAAGTTGCGCCACTATCAATAATCCAATCATTAGGGGAGAGGTGTGAAGCTAGGGTAGGTATAGTAGACAGACAATAATGAGTAAAAAGAGAGGGAAATGATACAGTATCTGTAGTTGCATTACACGCCATAACACCATGCTCAATTATAGATGAGGAAGATTGAGAGCTTAAATTATCTTGCGCAGGTTTATGAGCACTCAACTGCGAAATTAGCTGCTGGATTTGATCTGCTATGAAGCCACTTAGATCCAAAGAATTGCTTGAGCAGGAAATCGAAGCATTGGAGACAACATTGGCCACCGAATTGTCCTTTTGAAAAGACGGTGTAGTTGGTGTAGTTGGCGATTGCCACTGTTGTTGCACTGATTGCCCTCGCTGAAAAACATGAGGTTTTTGATAAGAATTCTTCTGCCCAGTGTTAGGGTACCTTTATAGTTGGTGTATCTTGGAGGATAACCATGGAACTTAAAGCATTTTGTGACAACATGCCCTGTTGCCCCACAATGCGTACAAACAGGACAAGGACGAGGTTTATATGCATTATAAGCAGCAACAAGCTGGGAACCAGCATCATTCTGATTGGAAGAAGCTTGAAATGCAACATTTTCAACATTGGTGATTGGTTTAAGGATTCTCTGTCTCTCATCTTGACAAACCATATTCCAAATTTTTTCAATATTTGGGAGAGGTTTCAGCATCAGAACTTGACGTTTGGTAGCCTCATATGATTCATTAAGACCAATTAAAAACTTCATAATACGAGTTCTGTCAAGCATTGTCTTCCAATTCTTGGCAGCTTCGCATTCACATTTGCCACAAGTGCAAAGAGGCATCTCAACAAAATTTGCATAATTTTCCCATAAAGTAACTAGCTCTGTGTAATACGAGCTAACATCACGAGATCCTTAAACAACCAGACATAGCTTCTGTTCTATTTCAAAAATTCGAGCAAGGTCATCTTGCTTGAATCGATTCATCAAACTATTCCAAACAGCCTCTACAGTAGGCATATACAGTAAGCTAGCACTTATGTTCTTAGCTACCAAGTGATACAAGCCTCGATTCAAAGCTTATATGCGCGTGGGCTGTTTGGAGAAGGTTAGGTGAGAAACCCGACCTTAGACTTCCCGGATAGGGGTTTTTTGGTTGGTATTCGATGGAGGGGTGAAGTGAACCACATGTGGAGTGATGAATCTTGTGATAAATCACAAACATAGAGCTAGGAGGGCTGGTCTCAACTAGGTTCTAAGCGCACAAGATTCTTAGAGAGAAAAATTGTTGGAAGAAAGTTCTATCTTTATTAATATCAAAAAGGTTGTCAAACTACAATGTTGGAAGGAGCCTTATTAATATGCTCGACAGCTTGACCTTCTAGGGTCGACTCAAAGAAAGAAAAGGAAAGATTACAAAAATGCACAAATGGAAAATGTACAAAAGTGCATAACCGAAAAAGGACCTATTCCTAAAATGTCTTTGACTCAAAAAATATAAATATTCTAGATCCTACCCTGCAAAACAGAAAGAGCCAAATATTCCTATTGAAAACTTACCTTACTTACCTCACGGCCAAGAAATGGAAGGTGGCCGTCCTTGTGGCATGCATACGCTTTGCTCCTAGTCTTCGACTTGGAGTAGGGTTAGGAATCTTTGGGCCATGACCTCTCTTGCCACTAAAGCCCAAGTCTCTGAAGTGCTTTGCATTGTTGAGAAGCCTTTGGACTCTTCTTTGCACTTCTGGCCCATTGTCCTTAGTCGATCTTCCTCTAGGAGCTTGTCGACCCATAAGCTGAACTTGTGGAAGAGTGCTCTTGATCTGCTCCTTGTCATTGCTCCTGGTGGCACTACTGGTGTGGAGACTTCCTCTAGATGCATGTCCTGAAGCTGGTAGTTTATCTGGTCCGAGTTTCCTTGTGTAGAAGTTGAAATGCTCGTGCACTCGGCTGGATCGGCTGTACCGGCTGGACTGTGCGAGGTACTGGCCGGAATGCCTTCAGGACCGGCCAAGTTGATCCCATAGTTGGCGGCGTCACCAGGGGGACCGGCGGTGTCATCCACGTCGCCACCAATTGTGCCGGAAGCTTGGGCCTCTCCGCCGGCAATGCTAATCGGTCCGGTCCTATTGGTCGAGGGTCCGGCGGTACCGCTTGGGCTGGCAGACGTGCCAAATGGCCCGGCTGTCTCGGGCAAGCTTCCTTGTTGGCCAGTCTGGTCTCCTGGCTGGACATACGACCTGATGTCCTCATCATCCCCTCCCTCTTCAGTAGGTTTTGACCTCAAAACTGGTTCATCTGCATGGAAAGGGGCTAAGTCAGTAACGTTGAACGTGTTGGACACATTAAACTCACCTGAGAGCTCGATCCAGTAGGCGTTGTTGTTGATCCTCTCCAGCACTCTGAATGGTCCATCTCCTCTTGGTGCTAGCTTGGAACTCCTTAGGTTGGGGAACCTCTCCTGCCGTAGGTGTAGCCACACCCAATCGCCTGGTTGAAAGGTCACCTCTTTTCTTCCCTAGTTGGCATGAGTCACGTACTGCCTGGTCCTCTTCTCCAAGTTCTCTGCTACCTTCTGGTGTAACTTACTTATGAATTCTGCCTTGGATGCTCCGTTGAGGTTGGTCATCTCTGCTGGTGGTAGTGGCGTTTGCTCCAATGGGGTGAGAGGGTTGAAGCCGTATACTACTTCAAATGGTGTCTTCTTGGTTGCTGAGTGCACGGCTTGGTTGTAAGCGAACTCTATGAATGGCAGGCACTCCACCCAAGTCTTGAGGTTCTTCCCTAGTGTAGTCCTGAGAAGAGTTGATGGTGTCGTGTTGACAACTTCAGTTTGGCCATCGGTTTGAGGATGGCAGGTGGTAGAGAAGAGTAGCTTCGTGCCTAGTCCTCCAAAGGGTCCTCCAGAAATGGCTGAGGAACTTGGTGTCCTTGTCTGACACGATGGTCCTTGGTACTCCATGAAGCCGTACAATCTCCCTGAAAAACAGCTCGGCTGTTTGCGTGGCATCATTGACATTGGTACACGGAATGAAGTGTGCCATCTTGGAGAATCTGTCCACCACTACAAAGATTGTATCTTTGTGGTTGATCTTGGGCAGACCTAGAACAAAGTCCATTGATATATCCACCCATGGATGTGTTGGTATGGGCAGTGGGAGATACAACCCGTGAGGTTGCACTCGGGACTTTGCCTTCTTGCAAGCGATGCATCTTGCACAATGAGCTTCTACTGTCCTCTTGATGTATGGCCAGTAGAAGTGCTCCTTGACCACTGCTAGAGTCTTGTCGACACCAAAGTGGCCCATGAGTCCTCCTCCATGAGCTTCTCGGATGATAAGCTCCCTTAATGATCCTTGTGGTATGCACAACCTTCTTTCTCGGAACAAGAACCCCTTATGGATGTAGAACTTGCCATGACTCCCTGTGCTACACTCCTTGTAGCTCTCAGCAAACTCAGGATCATCCTTGTATAGGTCCTTGATGTGCTCGAATCCTAGGACCTTTTCCTCGATGGTGGATATCAAGGCAAACCTCCTTGATAGTGCATCGGCTACCACATTGTCTTTGCGTTTCTTGTACTTGATGACGTACGGGAAGGTCTCTATGAACTCCGTCCACCTGGCATGTCTCCTCTTGAGATTGGTTTGCCCTCTGAGGTGTTTGAGAGTCTCATGATCAGTGTGGATCAAAAACTCCTTGGACAGCAAGTAATGCTGCCAAGTCTCCAATGCTCGGACAAGGGCATAAAGCTCCTTGTAATAAGTGGGGTAGTTCAGTGAGGCACCACCTACCTTCTCACTGAAGTATGCCACTGGTCTCCCTCCTTGGGTTAGCACTGCTCCTATGCCTATTCCAGAGGCATCACACTCCACTTCAAACATCTTGTTGAAGTTGGGCAGGACTAGCACTGGTGCATGTGTAAGGCTGTCCTTCAAGGCATTGAATGCCTTCTCCTGAGCTTCTCCCCAGCTGAATCCCACGTTCTTCTTCACTACTGCCGTCAATGGGGAGGCAATACTGCTGAAGTTGGGCATGAATCTCCTATAGAAGCTGGCCAGTCCGTGGAAGCTCCTTACTTGGCCGATGTTGCTTGGTGTTGGCCATTCTTGTATGGCTCGAATCTTCTCTTCATCAACCTGTAGGCCATGTGAACTTACAACAAAACCTAAAAAGACAAGTTTATCAGTACAAAAGATGCACTTCTTGGGATTGGCATAAAGCTCTTCTTGTCGAAGGGTTTTAAGTACCATCTCAAGATGTGTGAGGTGTTCCCGGTAGGCACTTACTATAAACTAATATATCATCAAAGTAAACCACTACAAACTTACTGATGTACGCCCTAAGAACTTGGTTCATAAGGCGCATGAAGGTGCTTGGGGCATTAGTCAAGCCGAATGGCATGACTGTCTACTCATAGAGCCCTTGCTTTGTCTTGAAAGCAGTCTTTCATTTATCACCTTCCTTCATCCTGACCTGGTGGTATCCACTCTTGAGGTCTATCTTGGAGAAGACCGTGGCTCCACTCAGCTAATCTAGCATGTCATCCAGCCGTGGTATCGGATGCCGGTACTTGACTGTGACGTTGTTGATTGCTCGGCAGTCCACGCACATTCGCCAAGTCCCATTCTTCTTGGGCACTAGTAGCACTGGTACGGCACATGGACTGAGGCTCTCTCGAACATAGCCTTTCTCCAGGAGCTCCTTGACTTGCTTCTCAAGCTCCTTGGACTCCTCTGGACTCATCCTGTAGGCTGGCCGGTTCAGCAGGGCTGCTCGGGGCACTAGGTCGATCTGGTGTTCTATGCCACGTAAAGGAGGCAAGCCTGCTGGTATCTCCTCTGGGAACGCATCCTGGAACTTGTTGAGGAGAGTTGCCATTCAGGAGGTAGCTCTACTTGTTCTTTTTCTACATTCAACACTTCTTTGAAAACCATTAGTAGCATTAGATCCTTCGAGGCTAAAGGTCTCCGGACATGACTTGGTTGAATAAGAAAATTAGATTTAATGAGCTTCTTTTCCTTACTCATTTGCTGTTGAAGCTCATGTACCTGGGCAGATGTAAGAGGAGCTAGGCTGGCCTTTCTCTTGTCATGCACGAAAGTGTAGAGATTGGTTCGGCCATCATGCTTGGTCTCCTTGTCAATTTACCATGGCCTTCCTAGCAGAAGATGGCCAGCATGCATGGGCACCACGTCGTACACGACTTGGTCTTGGTACTTGCCCACACTGAATGGCACAGTGACTTGCTCATGGATCTTGAGCTCCACTTTGTCATCGAGCCATCTCAGTCTATATGGTCGAGGATGCCTTGTCTTCTCTAGACCTAGCTTATCAACCATATATGCACTAGCAACGTTAGTGCAAGAACCACCATCTATGATGAGGTTACATACCTTGCCCTTGATGGTGCAACGGCTGTGGAAGATGTTCTCCTTTTGGATGGTCTCTGAAGGATCCACCATTGCACTGAGGATGCGTCTAGTGACCAGCACTTCCCCCACATCAGGGTACTCAATGTCACCGTATTCTTCTTCTGGTTCATAGTCCTCTTCATCTTGGGACTCATACTCTCCAGCCTCCGTAATCAGCATGACCCGGTTGTTTGGGCACTCCCTTGAGATGTGTCCACGACCCCTACACTTGAAACAAGTGATGTCACGTGATCTTTGAGGGTTAGAAGACTTACTAGGCTCTCTCTGGTCACGGGTGGGTTCAGGAGGTTTGCTCTTGAACCTTGACTCGATCTCTATGCTCTTGCCTTTGTCTACGGGCTTGGGAATGTTGCTTGGTGCCCAAGGCGTCTTAGGCTTGCTGCGGATGTCTTGGCTCTTACGTTTGATGTGCTGCTCAGCCTGGACAGATAGGTGGAACAAGTCCTTGAAGTCATTGTAGATTTGCCTTTCCACCTTGCGGCTGATTCTTTCTCGGAGTCCATCCAAGAATTGTGCCATCAATGCTTCTTCATCATCATTGAGCTCCCGCCTGTTCCTTAGCTTCTCGAACTCTTCATAGTACTCCTCTACTGATCTGGTACCCTGCTTAAGAGTACAAAAACGACGTTGCAAGTCCCTATGAAAGTAAGGTGGACCAAACCTTTGTTGCATGACATCCTTCATGTCGACCCATGAGTATATGGGCCTCATTCTTTTCCTCCTTCGGTCAGATACCTCATGATCCCACCAGATGAGGGCATTGTCCATGAGTTGTGCTACTGCCATTGAGATTCTCCTAGGCCCTAGTTGGTTGTAGTGATCGAAGATATGATCCATTCTTCTCTCCCAATCTAGGTAAGCCTCGGGGTCTACTTTTCCTGCAAAACTTGGAGGAGTTAGCTTAACATTAGGATGAGTTACCCGGTTGTATACGTGTTTATCTCCATCCTCATGATTTCTAGGAGGCATCCTTGGTCTCTGGTGAAGACCATATGGCACGAAGCCATCATCTTCTGCCTCTTGTTGCCGTGGAGGTCCTCTCGGTCTATGGTGAGAGTTATGAGGTTGTGTGTCCTCATCTACATCTGGCTGGGGCTCCTCCTGTTCGTGCCGTGTCCTAAGGTGCTCAAGACCCTCAGCACGGTCTTGCTCAGCTCTCACGTGCCTTATGGCCTGGAATCTCACAGGCCTCTCCACGCGCTCCAATCTCTCGCCTATTGATGCGAGTTGTGTTTGGAGGATGGTGAACATGGCCATCATGGCTTCGGTTGCTTCTCTATTTTCTTCTGCCATTGCGTACTACAAAGAAAGAACACAAGGAGGGTTTTCTTTTATAAGGGGGATTCGAAAAAATGCAAAAAGGAAAAAACTGAGAAATGGAAAATTCGAAAATGTGGAGATTTGAACAAAAAGGAAACTTTCTTGACAACTATTGCTAGCTGTCCAATTCGAATCCTTTTGTTATTTTTCCTATTTTCTTTTTCTTTTCTTTTTAATTTAACTTAAATTTAATGGAAATATGATTCTAACAAAAAGGAAAGTTGAAAATAGCAATGCAAGAATGATTCTAGAACCTAGTGATGCACGTAGGAATTAGATGCACTCGGTATGAACTTAGATGGTATTTTTTTGATTTTTTTGAATGAAACTTAAACTAATGCAAGAACAAGAAACAAAACAAGCTAAAGGATAGAAACAACCAGGTTTAGGAGCTTTAAGCTCTGATACTAAAATGATACAAGCCTCGATTCAAGGTTGTATGCGCGTGGGCTGTTTGGAGAAGGTTAGGTGAGAAACTCGACCTTAGACTTCTTGGATAGGGGTTTTTGGGTTGGTATTAGATGGAGGGGTGAAGTGAACCACACGAGGGGTGATGAACCTCGTGATAAATCACAAACTTAGAGCTAGGAGGGCTGGTCTCAACTAGGTTCTAAGCGCACAAGATTCTTAGAGAGAAAACTTGTTGGAAGAAAGTTCTATCTTTATTAATATCAAAAAGGTTGTTGAACTACAATGCTGGAAGGAGCCTTATAAATATTTTCGACAACTTGACCTTCTAGGGTCGACTCAAAAAAAGAAGAGGGAAGATTACAAAAGTGCACAAATGGAAAACGTACAAAAGTGCACAAGTGGAAAACGTACAAAAGTGCATAACCGAAAAAGGACATATTCCTAAAATGTCTTTGACTCAATAAATGTAATTATTCTAGATCCTACCCTGCAAAACAGAAAGAGGCAAATATTCTTATTGAAAACTTACCTTAGTTACCTCACGGCCAAGAAATGGAAGGTGGCCATCCTTGTGGCATGCATGCGCCTTGCTCCTAGTCTTCGACTTGGAGTAGGGTTAGGAATCTTTGGGCCCTGACCTCTCTTGCCACTAAAGCCCAAGTCTCTGAAGTCCCTTGCATTGTTGAGAAGCCTTTGGACTCTTCTTTGCACTTCCGGCCCATTGTCCTTAGTCGATCTTTCTCTAGGAGCTTGTCGACCCATAAGGTGAACTTGTGGAAGAGTGCTCTTGATCTGATCCTTGTCATTGCTCCTGGTGGCACTAATGGTGTGGAGACTTCCTCTAGATGCATGTCCTGAAGCTGGTAGCTTATCTGGTCTGAGTTTCCTTGTGTAGAAGTTGAAATGCTCGTGTACTCAGCTGGATCGGCTGTACCGGCTGGACTGTGCGAGGTACTGGCCGGAATGCCTTCAGGACCAGCCAAGTTGATCCCGGAGTCGGCGGCGTCAGGGGGACCGGCGGTGTCATCCACGTCGCCACCAAATGTGCCAGAAGCTTGGGCCTCTCCGCCAGCAATGCTGATCGGTCCGGTCCTATTTGTCGAGGGTCCGGCGGTACCGCTTTGGCCGGCAGACGTGCCAAATGGCCCGGCTGTCTTGGGCAAGCTTCCTGGTCGGCCAGTCTGGTCTCCTGGCTGGACATACGACCTGATGTCCTCATCACCGAGTTTAACAACCAAGTCGAGATCATATCGTTGAAACGAGACCAAGATCCAGCATTAATATCATCATCTTTAGGCTTAGGAATCGATCCATTGACAAACCCTTGCTTATTACGAACATTGAGAGCTAAACGAACTGACCTTTTCCAAGAGTGAAAATTGGTACCGCTCGTGAGCTTCTCAGAGACCAAAACAAGACCTATGTGGTCATTGTTATGGAGGTAATACGGATTTTCATAGAGATCTGTGATTTGTCGAACATACATAGATGGATTATCAGAAGAAGAAGTCGCCATTCTAAGGAATGTCAAAGAACGAGGTCAAAAATTCAAGAAACAAACGAGAATCAAAAAGGAAAGACACAAGAAATCGCAGATTAATTGGATCGCTTGCATGCAAAAGAGAAGATCGAGAAACATCAAATCCGAGTTAAGAAAAATCGCGATTCACTCATTTTCTTGATTCAGAAAAAAAGAAAGAGATGAATCCAAAAATCGAGTATGATTTCTGCGGAATTTTGATGCTTTGATACCATATCACGATTTCGGATTCAAGGATGAGAGAAATGGACGAAGAAGAAAAGGGGAAAAATATTTTTCTGTATTTCGTAATAGTGAACCGAGTTCATTTATACAAGAGACTTATTAACTTAACCAAACAATTAACAGACTACTTAACCAAATATTGGTTTTGCTAACCGGATAGTCTAATACCTTTAGCTCTCTCCAGTCTTCGTCATCGGTAGATTTACCATTGCTAGCATTACTCGATTTTCACAACCTCTCCATCCTCAAGTAGTTCCAGCAAGCATCGTGCTCTTTTGAGGGTTATATGTGAGTCCAACCTCGATTCAAGGCTTATATGCGTGTGGGCTGTTTGGAGAAGGTTAGGTGAGAAACTCGACCTTAGAGTTCTGGGATAGGGGTTTTTGAGTTGGTATTCGATGGAAGGGTGAAGTGAACCACACTAGGGGTGATGAACCTCGTGATAAATCACAAACTTAGAGCTAGGAGGGCTCGTCTCAACTAGGTTCTAAGCGCACAAGATTCTTAGAGAGAAAACTTGTTGGAAGAAAGTTCTACTTTATTAATATCAAAAAGGTTGTCAAACTACAATGCTGGAAGGAGCCTTATTAATATGCTCGACAGCTTGACCTTCTAGGGTCGACTCAAACAAAGAAAAGGAAAGTTTACAAAAGTGCACTTTTGGCCCATTGGACTCTTCCTTGCACTTTTGGCCCATTGTCCTTAGTCGATCTTCCTCTAGGAGCTTGTCGACCCATAAGCTGAATTTGTGGAAGAGTGCCCTTGATCTGCTTCTTGTCATTGCTCCTTGAGGAACCACTGGTGTAGAGACTTCCTCTAAGTGCATGTCCTGGAGCTGGTAGCTCATTTGGTCTGAGTCCTCTTGTGTAGAAGTGGAAATGCGCGTGTACTCGGCTGGATCGGCTGTACCGGCTGGACTGTGCGAGGTACTGGCCGGAATGCCTTCAGGACCGGCCAAGTTGATCCCGGAGTTGGCGGCATCACCAGAGGGACCGGCGGTGTCATCCACGTCGCCACCAAGTGTTCTGGAAGCTTGGGCCTCTCCGCCGGCAATGCTGGTTGCTCTGGTCCTTGTGGTCGGGGGTCCGGCGGTACTGCTTGGACCGGTAGGCGTGCCAGATGGTCCGGCTTTCTCGGGCAAGCTTCCTGGTCGGCCAGTCTGGTCTCCTGGCTGGATGTACGACCTGATGTCCTCATCACAGGGACACCATGTTCCCCAGCCATTTCTGGAAGACCCATTGGAGAAAGCTAGGCACGAAGTTACTCTTCTCTACCACCGGCCATCCTCAAACCGATGGCCAAACAGAAGTTGTCAACACGACACTATCAACTCTTCTCAGGACTACACTAGGGAAGAACCTAAAGACTTGGGTGGAGTGCCTGCCATTCATAGAGTTCGCTTGCAACCGAGCCGTGCACTCAGCAACCAAGAAGACACCATTTGAAGTAGTATACGGCTTCAACACTCACCCCATTGGAGCAAACACCACTACCACCAGCTGAGATGACCAACCTCAACGGAGCATCCAAGGCAGAGTTCATAAGGAGGTTACACCAGAAGGTAGCAGAAAACTTGGAGAAGAGGACCGGACAGTACGTGACTCATGCCAACAAGGGAAGAAAGGAGGTGATCTTTCAACCAGGCGATTGGGTGTGGCTACACCTACGGCAGGAGATGTTCCCAAACCTAAGGAGTTCCAAGCTAGCACCAAGAGGAGATGGACCATTCAGAGTGCTCGAGAGGATCAACAACAACGCCTACCGGATCGAGCTCTCAGGTGAGTTAATGTGTCCAATACGTTCAATGTTATTGACTTAGCCCCTTTCCATGCAGATGAACCAGTTTTGAGGACAAAACCTACTGAAGAGGGAGGGGATGATGAGGACATCAGGTCGTACATCCAGCCAGGAGACCAGACTGGCCGACTAGGAAGCTTGCCCGAGACAGCCGGACAATCTGGCATGTCTGCCAGACCAAGCAGTACCGCCGGACCCTCGACCAATAGGACCAGACCGGTGAGCATTGCCGGCGGAGAGGCCCAAGCTTCCGGCACACTTGGTGATGATGTGGATGACACCGCAGGTCCCCTTGGTGATGCCACCAACTCCGGGATCAACTTGGCCGGTCCTGAAGTCATCCCGGACAGTACCTCGCACATTTCAGCCGGTACAGCCGATCCAGCCGAGTGCACGAGCAATTCAACTTCCACACAAGGAAACTCGGATCAGATAAGCTACCAGCTTCAGGACATGCATCTAGAGGAAGTATCCACACCAGTAGTGCCACCAGGAGCAATGACAAGAAGCAGATCAAGGGCACTCTTCCACAAATTCAGCTTATGGGTCGACAAACTCCTAGAGGAATATCAACTAAGGACAATGGGCCAGAAGTACAAAGTAGAGTTCAAAGACTTCTCAATAACACAAGGGACATCAGAGACTTGGGCTTTAGTGGCAAGAGAGGTCAGGGCCCAAAGATTCTTAACCCTACTCCAAGTCGAAGACTAGGAGCAAGGCGCGTGCATGCCACAAGAACGGCCACCTTCCATTTCTTGGCCGTGAGGTAAGTTAAGGTATGTTTCAATTCGAATATATGCCTCTTTCTGTTTTGCAGGGTAGGATCTAGATTCCTTACATTTTTGAGTCAAGAACATTTTAGGAATAGGTCTTTTTTCGGTTATACACTTTTGTATCTTTTCCATTTGTGCACTTTTGTAAACTTTCCTTTTCTTTATTTGAGTCGACCCTGGAAGGTCAAGCTGTCGAGCATATTAAGAAGGCTTCTTCCAGCATTGTAGTTCGATAACCTTTTTGATATTAATAAAGATAGAACTTTTTCCCCAACAAGTTTTCTCTCAAGAATCTTGTGCGCTTAGAATCTAGTTGAGACCAGCCCTCCTAGCTCTAAGTTTGTGATTTATCACGAGGTTCATCACCCCTCATGTGGTTCACTTCACCTTTCCATCGAATACCAACCCAAAAACCCCTATCCAAGAAGTCTAAGGTCGAGTTTCTCACCTAAACTTCTCCAAACAGCCCACGCGCATACATCCTTGAATCAGGGCTTGTATCACATCCCAAGTCAGGTTTGTAGCTAGTGAAAGAACAACCCTTATAGTGTGTAGCTTAGCCACCGGTGCAAATGTATCAGTATAGTTCTCTCCATATATCTTAGTGAAACCTCTTGCAACTAGACTTGCCTTGTACCTTTCTATGTCGCCATTGCTCTTATACTTGATGGTGAACCCCCACTTGGAGCTCACTTCCTTCTTGCCTTTCGGAAGTTCTTGTATATCCCATATATGATTCCTTTCCATAACTCCCTTCTCATCTCTTACTGCATCAAGCCATTCTTTCTTGCTCTTAGCTTCTTCATAAGTCCTTGGAATCTGATTTTGTTCAATCTTTCCAAGGAATGCTTGATGACTAGATGACAAGAGGTCAAGTGAACAAACAACTTGTATGGGATGAGCCACGGCCTGATTGTTGTAGAAGACCCTAGTGTTTACCCAATTGGATGGATCTTTCTTAAGTCTAGTACTCCTCCTTAGTTGCTGAAAAGGTGGTGCAGCCTCCTCTACAACTATTTCCTCTTTCATTTGGTGCATACGTTCCTCTATACCCACTTCCAAGTCATCTTGTTCTTGGTTTTGGGCCGTAGCTTCTTCTTGGATTGGATTTGGCTCTTGAGTCACTGCTCCTTGTTTATTCTCTTGGGTATCTTGTGCACTACTTGGAGTTCTTGCTTCTTCTTATCTTGAATCCTTTGGCACATCATTTCCCAAATGATTCAACAGAAACATCAAACTCGTAGCCAAATCAGAAGCTGACCTTGAGAGATCTTTCAATCCTTCCCAATCTTTCTGATCAAAATAGCTTTGTTCTTCTATGAACTTGACATCTCTAGACACATATGTCCTGTTGTTGCTCGGATCATAACACTATAACTCTTTTGTGTTGTCGAATATCCAAGGAACATACACTTGATGCTTTTGCCTCCAACTTGTTTCTTAGATCACCTGGAACATACACAAAGCACACACACCCAAATACACGTAAATGATCAATGGAGGGTTTAGTTTTATTGAGTATCTCAAATGGGGATATGCCTTGCAAGACTTTGGTTGGAATCCGATTGATGAGGTAGAAAGCAACCAAGACTGCATCTCCCCAAAAACGTTTAGGAACATTGGTATGAAACATCATGGATCTTGCTACTTCCATTAAGTGTCGGTTCTTTCTTTCAGCAACTCCATCTTGTTGTGGTGTGTGTGGGCAGCTAGTTTGATGTAGTATTCCATGTTTGTTTAAGTGAGCTTTGAATCTTTGACTTTTGAATTCCCCTCTATTATCTGATCTTAACACTTTGATCTTGGCATTGAATTGATTAGTAACATAATTATGAAAGTTTATAAATGACTCATAAACCCTATCTTTAGTTGGAAGTTATGTAACCCATGTATATTTCGATTTCTCATCTATCAAGGTTACAAAGTATTTATTCCTATCTCTAGACATGCAAGGTGAGGTCCAAACATGGGAATGTACTAAATCAAAGCAATGCTCATAAATTGTAGACGATTTAGGGAAAACAACACGACAATGTCTGCCAAGGATACAAGCCTCACAAACTGAGTGATCATAAGCGACATTAAGAATTATTAAGCTTAAAGCACGAGCATGAAGATGTCCTAATCTAGCATACCATAAGACATCTTTATTAGTAAAAACACAGGATTTGAAAGATAAGGAATCCAAATTGCTTGGAGGAGTGTCTTCAAGAACATAGAGCTCATCTTGAGTTCCACCACCTCCAAATATCTTACCACTCTTAATATCCTGAAAGTAAATATTGTTTGGCCCAAAAGTAGCATTGCAATTCAGGTCTTTAGTAGCCCTTTTGACCGAAACAAGATTAGACTTAAACTTAGGTACAACGAAAGCATTACTTTCTTTGTGATATAGTTTTAATTTTCTGGTTCCTTCAATTAGAATACCCTCACCATCAGCTATAGTTATTTATCCTAGAAATGGTTCAAAGTTCTTTAACAACCTAACATTGCTAATCATATGGTGAGAAGCACCCGAATCCACTACCAACTTATGATCCGGTTTATCAAGCAATTTATGGGAGTAGAGTGTGATACCGGAGAGTTTTGAGGCATATGCCTTTATGAGATCCTCCAAGTCACTCTTCTTAACATACTCCATGGATTCATAGCTAGCTCCCCTCCTTAGTTGGACGAACTTGCTGGTTCAGTCACAACCTTTTGAGAGATGTTAACCTTTGAATCCTTGAACCGGTTTGGCTTGAGATGAGGATGAAGTATCTAGCACTTGTCCTTGATTTGACCATTCCTCTTACAATGTTCACATATCACACTCTTCCTATCCTCTTGCTTAAACACACTCTTGTTGGCCATGACTAGTTCTCCTTTTCCACCAAACAAACCAATGTTGCCTTGCTCCTTTTGAATCCGTGAGCACACCTGATGAGGACATCAGGTCGTATGTCCAGCCAAGAGACCAGAGTGGCCGACCAGGAAGCGTGCCCAAGACAGCCGGGCCATTTGGCACGTCTACCGGCCCAAGCAGTACCGCCGGACCCTCGACCAATAGGACCAGACCGATCAGCATTGCTGGCGGAGAAGCCCAAGCATCCGGCACACTTGGTGGTGACGTGGATGACACCTCCGGTCCCCTTGGTGATTCCGCCGACTTTGGGATCAACTTGGCCGGTCCTGAAGGCATTCCGGCCAGTACCTCGCACAGTCCAGCCGGTACAGCCGATCCAGCTGAGTACACGAGCATTTCAACTTCTACACAAGGAAACTCAGACCAGATAAGCTACCAGCTTCAGGACATGCATCTAGAGGAAGTCTCCACACCATTAGTGCCACCAGGAGCAATGACAAGGATCAGATCAAGAGCACTCTTCCACAAGTTCACCTTATGGGTCGACAAGCTCCTAGAGAAAGATCGACTAAGGACAATGGGCCGGAAGTGCAAAGAAGAGTCCAAAGGCTTCTCAACAATGCAAGGGACTTGAGAGACTTGGGCTTTAGTGGCAAGAGTGGTCAGGGCCCAAAGATTCCTAACCCTACTCCGAGTCGAAGACTAGGAGCAAGACGCGTGCATGCCACAAGGACGGCCACCTTCCATTTCTTGGCCGTGAGGTAAGTAAGGTAAGTTTCAATTCGAATATATGCCTCTTTCTTTTTTGCAGGGTAGGATCTAGATTGTTTACATTTTTGAGTCAAAAACATTTTAGGAATAGGTCCTTTTTCGGTTATGCACTTTTGTATCTTTTCCATTTATGCACTTTTGTAAACTTTCCTTTTCTTTATTTGAGTCGACACTAGAAGGTCAAGCTGTCGAGCATATTAATAAGGCTCCTTCCAGCATTGTAATTCGACAACCTTTTTGATATTAATAAAGTAGAACTTTCTTCCAACAAGTTTTCTCTCTAAGAATCTTGTGCGCTTAGAACCTAGTTGAGACCAGCCCTCCTAGCTCTAAGTTTGTGATTTATCACGAGGTTCATCATCCCTCGTGTGGTTCACTTCACCCCTCCATCGAATACCAACCCAAAAACCCCTATCCAAGAAGTCAAAGGTCGAGTTTCTCACCTAACCTTCTCCGAACAGCCCACGCGCATATAAGCCTTGAATCGAGGCTTGTATCAACACCTCTTCGAAATCAGAGAATTTTTGCTCTCTTAGGATGGACTTCATCACATCCTTAAAGGCTGGATTTAGGTTGAGAAGGAGCCCAAATATCTTATCTTGTTCCTTCCTTTCATTAAGCACCTTTGGATCCATAGAACTTGGTCTCAACATGTCAAGCTCATACCATGCTGATTGGAACTTGCCTAGGAACTTTGTGAACACCATATCCTCTTGGTGTAGATCATTGATAGCCTTCTTAACCTCATATACACGGCTGAGGTTTGAAACATCCCCATACATCATCTTGAGAGTCTCCCAAAGAGACTTGGCGGTTTCACAATGTGAATAAGCTTCAAGAATGGATGGGTGCAATGAATTTTTGAGGAATGCAAGGACTGATTGATCTTCTTGGAACCACCTAGCTTCTTCTTTTCTTTTTGTCTCATCCTTCTTCTCCTTTGGATCGTCTATAGATGGAGTATTATCCTCCAAGATGTGATTCCAAAGTCCTTTTGCACAAATGGTTGTCTTGATGGTTCTTGACCATAATGTGTAGTTCAAGCTTTTGAGAACTACTGGTATCACCATAGGTTTCAGGCTGGAACTGATTTGAACTGTATCCTCCATTGTTAGGCTTTGAAGAGCTCAAAGGAGGCAGCTTTTATGGTTGAATAAAAACATGAGTTTTTAGTTTAAAGGCTGAGAGATTTTTGACATAGTTTTAGATTAGAAACTGAGAGTTTTGAGTAGAAAATATAAGAGAATGATCTTATGCTCTGATACCATGAAAGAATACTGAGATTAGAGAGAAGAAATGTGAAGAACTGAATCCAAAAACTCAAAAAAGCGTGAGAAGATGAGAAATGTCTTAGACTTCTGGAGAAGAATTTTCTAAGAGTTTAATCATACATTGAGTCTTTACAACCATTTTATAGAGGATTTAAAATGTGAACACAAAACAATTCAGAATTTAAACTGAATAGAGGAGGAGCTTGTCAACAACCAATGACAAGAGAAGGGAAGAGCTGCAAACGGTCTTATGACCGTTTGGTGTGTGTATTATTGGCTAAATGACAAGGTTACATGGTTACCAACACTGTGTGCAGCATGGACATGTACTTGTCACCTTGATTCTTCTTCCAATACAACTATTTAACCATTTTAAACATGTGGTTAATAATAACTCGCTCTTTTTTATTTTCCCTTGTTATTCAAATTGAATTTTCGTGCTCACACTTACCTTGTAGGTCAAGATAGGTCTTATTTGATTTTCCTATGTCAATATTATGGAGAAGAATCTCCTAATAGTTCACTTATACATTGAGTTTTTACCGCCCTTTTATAGAGGATTTATAATAAATTCAAAATTAAACTTGTGAATGAGCTTGAATAGAGGAAAAACATGTCGACAACCAATGGGAAGAGAGGGGAGGAGCTGCAAACGGTCTTATGACCGTTTGATATGGTTACCAAGGCTGTGTGCAGCAGGCATGGCCGTTTGGTGAGGTTACCAAGGCTGTGTGCAGCATGAACATGTACTTGTCACTGTGATTCTTCTCCCACGGCAACTATATCACCATATTTACCATTTTAAATAATAACTTCCCTCCTTTTCCTTTTCTATTGTTATTCAAACTGAATTTTTGTTTCCTTCCATTAATTAAATTGCTCACACTTGCCTTGTAGATCAAGATAGATATTATTTGATTTTCGTATGTCAATACTCCCCCTCAAGTTAAAGAATTTGGAATCACTCTAAAGTCTTAAGCTTGGGAACCCAAGGCAACACCTCATTGAAAATTTTATTAATGAAAACCACTTGGGACAAAACCTTAATAAGGGAAAAGGAGTTTGTTGCTCTTGGATTAGGGGACCTTTGATCATGGATGTGATAAATCAACAAGTCCAAATTTGCTAAAGATGTTCTTGCAAACTTTGAAACTTGCTGTATTTGTGAAGATGTCAGCTAGTTAGTCTTCACTCCTTGTATAACATGGCAGAATGATTCCATCTTGAACTTTCTCCCTAACCCTATGGCAATCGATCTCTATGTGCTTGGTACTCTCGTGAAACACTGAGTTTGAATCTATGTGAATGGCTGCCTGATTATCACAATGGAAGGTAATTGGTCCTGGTTGTTCAATACCGAAGTCTTTCAAGAGCGCTTTGATCCAAGTTACTTCACTTGTCAGCTTCCTCATAGCCCTATATTATGCTTCAGCACTAGAACATGATACCACCTTCTGCTTCTTATTCTTCCGAGTGACTAAGTTCCCATAAATAAAGGGGCAATACCCAGTAGTTGATTTCCTATCCACCCTATCACCATCCTATCAACAATGTCATTGTTCCCATTCTTGCCCATCCATATGCCTTGATCAAGAGATCCTTTGATGTATCTAAGGATACTTTCTACCATGCTCCAACGACATACAGTAGGTTTTTGCATATGTTGACTCACTTGATTCACAGGAAAACACAAGTTTGGTCGTGTAATGGTGAAGTAGATCAGCTTCCCAACTAGTCTCTATAATGAGAAACATCCTTAAATAACTCATCAGCTTTCTTCCCCTTTCCGTTGACCTTGTAGCCATCTTCAAGACGAGTTTTGGCCGGTTTAGCCCCAAGCTTTCCCGTTTCTGTCAACAAATCAAGAGCATACTTTCTTTGGGATAGAAAGAGCCTTTCCAGAGGGCCGACACACTTCAATACCCAAGAAGTATTTCAACTCTCCAAGATCCTTGATGTCAAATGATCTGTTTAAGAAGGCCATTGTGGACTGAATTCCTTCCAAATCATCTCCTGTGATGATAAGGTTATCCACATAAACCAAGACCGCCACAATTCCTTTGGGGTTTTGACGAGTGAACAAAGTATGATCTGAATGGGATTTTCTAAACCCATTATCAGTAAGCGTGGAGCTTAATTTGTGATACCGGGCCCTTGGTGACTGCTTCAATCCATATATTGTCTTCCTATGTCTTACAACCTGTCCCTATTTGCAAAGATCTTCAAGGCCTGTTGGGGGAGTCATATACACTTCCTATTCAAGTTCTCCTTGTAGGAATGCGTTTTTGAAATTCCTTTGCCATAAGTCCCAAGTTAGATTCATAGCTAGTGAAAGAACAATCCTTACAGTGTGTAGCTTAGCCACCGGTGCAAATGTATCAGTATAGTCCTCTCCATATATCTGAGTGAAATCTTTTGCAACTAGACGTGCCTTGTACCTTTCTATGTCCCCATTGTTCTTATACTTGATGGTGAACACTCACTTGGAACTCAAAGCCTTCTTGCCTTTGGGAAGTTCTTGTATATCCCATGTATGATTACTTTCCATAGCTCCCTTCTCATCTCTTACTGCATCTAACCATTTTTATTGCTCTTAGATTTTTCATAAGTTTTCGGAATCTAACTTTGTTCAATCTTTCCAATGAATGCTTGATGACTAGATGGCAAGAGGTCAATGGAACAAACAGTTTGTATGGGATGATGCATGGCCTGGTTGTTGTAGAACACCCTAGTGTTTATCCAATTGGATGGGTCTTTCCTAAGTCTAGTACTCCTCCTTAGTTCCTGAACAGGTGGTGCAGCCTCCTCTACAACTGTTTCCTCTTCTATTTGGTGAATAGGTTCCTCTATACCCACTTTCAAGTCGTCTTGTTGTTGGTTTTGGGCCGTAGCTTCTTCTTGGATTGGAGTTGGTTCTTGAGTTACCGCCCCGTGTTCATTCTCTTGGGTATCTTGTGAAATACTTGGGGTTCTTTTTTCTTCTTGTCTTGAATCATTTGTTAGATCATTTCCCAAATGATTCAAAAGAAACCTCAAACTCGTAGCCAAATATGAAGGTGACCTTGTGATGAGGACATCAGGTCGTACATCCAGCCAGGAGACCAGACTGGCCGACCAGGAAGCATGCCGGAGACAGCAGGACCATCTGGCGCGCCTGCGGACCAGACAGTACCGCCGGACCCTCGACCTATAGGACCAGACCGGTCAACATTGCCGGCGGAGAGGCCCAAGCTTCCGGCACACTTGGTGGGGACGTGAATGACACCGCCGGTCCCTCTGATGACACCGCCGACTCCGGGATCAACTTGGCTGGTCCTGAAGTCATTCCGGTCAGTACCGCGCACAATCCAGCCGGTCCAGCCGATCCAGCCGAGTACACGCGCATTTCCACTTCTACACAAGAGGACTCGGACCAAATGAGCTACCAGCTCCAGGACATGCACTTAGAGGAAGTATCTACACCAGTGGTACCTCCAGGAGCAATGACAAGAAGCAGATCAAGAGCACTCTTCCACAAATTCAGCTTATGGGTCAGGCTTCTTAGAGATAAAGACAGCTCATCACAGAGACCTTCCATTTTGAAGAGAGGTAGCCTCGAGAATCCACTCAAGACTTTTAGGAGCACTTTTGTAAGCTTTCCTTTTCTTTATTTGTGTCGACCCTAGAAGGTCAAGCTGTCGAGCATATTAATAAGGCTCCTTCCAGCATTGTAGTTCGACAACCTTTTTGATATTAATAAAGATCGAATTTTCTTTCAACAAGTTATTCTCTCAAGAAACTTGTGCACTTAGAACCTAGTTGAGACCAGCCCTCCTAGCTCTAAGTTTGTGATTTATCACGAGGTTCATCACCCCTCGTGTGGTTCACTTCACCCTTCCATCATTTACCAACCAGAAAATCCCCATCCAGAAGCCTAAGGTTGAGTTTCTCACCTAATCTTCTACAAACAGCCCACGCGCATACATCCTTGAATCAAGGCTTGTATCATTTTGGTATCAGAGCATAAAGCTCCTAAACCAGGTTGTTTCTATCCTTTTGCTTGTCTTGTTTTTAGTTCTTGCATTAGTTTAAGTCGCATTCAAGAAAAATCAAAAAACAACATCAAACTCCAAACCGAGTGCATCTAGCCTCCTACGTGTATCACTAGGGTTTAGGTTCACTTTTGCATTGTCAATCACGTTTTCCTTTTTGTTTAATTCCTATTTCCATTAATTTTAAGTTAAATTAAAAAGAAAACAAAAAGAAAAGAAAAGAAAATAGGAAAATACCCAAAAGATTTCGAATTGGACAGCTAGCACAAGTTGTCTAGGAAGTTTCCTTTTTCCTTTTATTCGGATTTCCTTTCCTTAGGATTTTTCCTTTTTGCATTTTTTCGAACCCCTTAAAAAAAGAAAACCCTCCTAACAATTTAGGAGCATCCTAACTTGTCTTCTTTCTTTGTAGCACACCATGGGAGAAGAAAATAGAGAAGCAACCGAAGCCATGATGGCCATGTTCACCACACTCCAAACACAACTCGCATCCATAGGCGAGAGGTTGGAGCGCGTGGAAAGACCGGTGAGATTCCAGGCCATAAGGCACGTGAGAGCTGAGCAAGACCGTCCTGAGGGTCCTGAGCACCTTAGGACACGGCACGAACAGGAGGAACCCCAGCCAGATGGAGATGAGGACACACAACCTCATAACTATAACCATAGGCTGAGAGGACCTCCACGGCAACCAGAGGCAGAAGATGATGGCTTTGAGCCATATGGTCTTCACCAGAGACCAAGAATGCCTCCTAGACATCATGAGGATGGAGATGAACGCACCTAAAACCGGGTAATTCATCCTGATTTTAAACTAACTCCTCCAAGTTTTGCAGGAAAAGTAGACCCCGAGGCTTACCTAGATTGGGAGAGGAGAATGGATCATATCTTTGATCACTACAACCAACCAGGACCTAGGAGAGTCTCAATGGCAGTAGCACAACTCACGGACAATGGCCTCATCTGGTGGGATCGTGAGGTATCTGACAGAAGGAGGAAGAGAATGAGACCCGTAGACTCATGGGTCGACATGAAAGACCTCATGCGACAAAGGTTTGTTCCACCTTACTTTCATAGACTTGCAACGTCGTTTTCGTACTCTTAAGCAGGGTACCAGATCAGTAGAGGAGTACTATGAAGAGTTCAAGAAGTTAAGGAACAGATTGGAGCTCAATGATGATGAAGAAGCATTGATGGCACAATTCTTGGATGGACTCCAAGAAAGGATCAGCTTCAAGGTGGAAAGGCAAATCTACAACGACTTCAAGGACTTGTTCCACCTATCTGTGCAAGCTGAGCAGCACATCAAACGTAAGAGCCAAGACATCCGCAGCAAGCCTAAGACACCTTGGGCACCAAGCAACATGCCCAAGCCTGTAGACAAAGGCAAAAGCATAGAGATCGAGTCAAGGTTCAAGAGCAAGCCTCCTGAACCCACCCGTGACCAGAGAGAGCCTGGTAAGTCTTCTAACCCTCAAAGATCACGTGACATAACTTGTTTCAAGTGCAGGGGACGTGGACACATCTCAAGGGAGTGCCCAAACAACCGAGTCATGCTGATTACGGAGGCAGGAGAGTATGAGTCCCAAGATGAAGAGGACTATGAACCAGAAGGAGAGTACGGTGACATTGAGTACCCTGATGTCGGTGAAGTGCTGGTCACTAGACGTATCCTCAGTGCAATGGTGGATCCTTCAGAGACCATCCAAAGGGAGAACATCTTCCACAGCCGTTGCACCATCAAGGGCAAGGTATGTAACCTCATCATAGATGGTGGTTCTTGCACTAACGTCGCTAGTGCATATATGGTTGATAAGCTAGGTCTAGAGAAGACAAGGCATCCTCAACCGTATAGACTGAGATGGCTCGATGAGAAAGTGGAGCTAAAGATCCATGAACAAGTCATTGTACCATTCAGTGTGGGCAAGTACCAGGATCAAGTCATATGCGATGTGGTGCCCATGCAAGCTGGCCATCTTCTACTAGGAAGACCATGGCAGTTTGACAAAGAAACCAGGCATGATGGCCGAACCAATCTCTACACCTTCGTGCATGACGAGAGAAAGGTCAGCCTAGCTCCTCTTACACCTGCTCAGGTACACGAGCTACAACTCCAAATGAGTAAGGAAAAGAAACTTATCAAGTCTAATTTTCTTATTCAACCAAGCCATGTCCGGAGAGCTTTAGCCTCGAAGGATTTAATGTTACTAATGGTCTTCAAAGAAGTTTTGAGTGTAGAACAGGGACAGGTAGAGCTACCTCCTGAAGTAGCAACTCTCCTCAACAAATTCCAGGATGTATTTCCAGAGGAGATACCAGCAGGCTTGCCTCCTTTACGTGGCATAGAACACCAGATTGATCTAGTGCCCGGAGCTGCCCTGCCCAACCTGCCAGCCTACCGGATGAGTCCAGAGGAGTCCAAGGAGCTTGAGAAACAAGTCAAGGAGCTCCTGGAGAAAGGATATGTTCGAGAGAGCCTCAGTCCATGTGCCGTACCAGTGCTGCTAGTGCCCAAGAAGGATGGGACTTGGCGCATGTGCGTGGACTGCCGAGCAATCAACAACATCACAGTCAAGTACAGGCATCCAATACCACGACTGGATGACATGCTAGATGAGCTGAGTGAAGCCACGGTCTTCTCCAAGATAGACCTCAAAAGTGGATACCACCAGGTAAGAATGAAGGAAGGTGATGAGTGGAAGACTGCTTTCAAGACAAAGCAAGGACTCTACGAGTGGACAGTCATGCCATTCGGCTTGACTAATGCCCCAAGCACCTTCATGCACCTTATGAACCAAGTTCTTAGGGCGTACATCAGTAAGTTTGTGGTAGTTTACTTTGATGATATACTAGTTTATAGTAAGTGCCTACGGGAACACCTCACACATCTTGAGATGGTACTTAAAACCCTTCGACAAGAAGAGCTTTATGCCAATCTCAAGAAGTGCACCTTTTGTACTGATAAACTTGTCTTTTTAGGTTTTGTTGTAAGTTCACAGGGCCTACATGATACAAGCCTTGATTCAAGGTTGTATGCGCGTGGGCTGTTTGGAGAAGTTTAGGTGAGAAACTCGAGCTTAGACTTCTTGGATAGGGGCTTTTGAGTTGGTATTCGATGGAGGGGTGAAGTGAACCACACGAGGGGTGATGAACCTCGTGATAAATCACAAACTTAGAGCTAGGAGGGCTGGTCTCAAATAGGTTCTAAGCGCACAAGTCTCTTTTGAGAGAAAGCTTGTAGGAAGAAAGTTCAACTTTATTAATATCAAAAAGGTTGTCGAACTACAATGCTGGAAGGAGCCTTATTAATATGCTCGACAGCTTGACCTTCTAGGGTCGACACAAATAAAGAAAAAGGAAAGTTTACAAAAGTGCACAAAAGGAAAAGATACAAAAGTGCATAACCGAAAAAGGACCTATTCTTAAAATGTTCTTGACTCAAAAATGTAAAACAGAAAGAGGCATATATTCGAATGTAAACTTACCTTAACTCACCTCACGGCCAAGAAATGGAAGGTGGCCGTCCTTGTGGCATGCACGCGCCTTGCTCCTAGTCTTCGACTTGGAGTAGGGTTACAAATCTCTGGGCCTTGACCTCTCTTGCTACTAAAGCCCAAGTCTCTGATGTCCCTTGTGTTGTTGAGAAGCTATTGGACTCTTGTACTTTTGGCCCATTGTCCTTAGCTGCTCTTCCTCTAGAAGCTTGTCGACCCATAAGCTGAATTTGTGGAAGAGTGCCCTTGATCTGCTTCTTGTCATTGCTCCTGGTGGTACCACTGGTGTAGATACTTCCTCTAAGTGCATGTCCTGGAGCTGGTAGCTCATTTGGTCCGAGTCCTCTTGTGTAGAAGTGGAAGTGTGCGTGTACTCGGCTGGATGGCCTGTACCGGCTGGATTGTGCGCGGTACTGGCCGGAATGACTTCAGGACCGGCCAAGTTGATCCCGGAGTCGGCGGTGTCATCAGGGGGACCGGCGGTGTCATTCACGTCCCCACCAAGTGTGCCGGAAGCTTGGGCCTCTCCGCCGGCGATGTTGACCGGTCTGGTCCTATAGGTCGAGGTCCGGCGGTACTGTCTGGTCCGGTAGGCGCGCCAGATGGTCCTGCTGTCTCGGCAAGCTTCCTGGTCGGCCAGTCTGGTCTCCTGGCTGGATGTACGACCTGATGTCCTCATCATTCCCTCCTCTTCAGTAGGTTTTGTCCTCAAACTGGATCATCTGCATGGAAAGGGGCCAAGTCAGTAACATTGAACGTATTGGACACATTAAACTCACCTGAAGCTCGATCCGGTAGGCGTTGTTGTTGATCCTCTCGAGCACTCTGAATGGTCCATCTCCTCTTGGTGCTAGCTTGGAACTCCT
Source organism: Pugionium cornutum (assembly GCA_018901935.1). Lineage (NCBI taxonomy): Eukaryota > Viridiplantae > Streptophyta > Magnoliopsida > Brassicales > Brassicaceae > Pugionium > Pugionium cornutum. The sequence goes on from CM032155.1 coordinate 15,439,383, forward strand.
TAGGTTTGGGAACCTCTCCGCCGTAGGTGTAGCCACACCCAATCGCCTGGTTGAAAGATCACCTCCTTTCTTCCTTTGTTGGCATGAGTCACGACTCGTCCGTCCTCTCCTCTCCAAGTTTTCTGCTACCTTCTGGTGTAACCTCCTTATGAACTCTGCTTTGGATGCTGCTGAGGTTGGTCATCTCAGCTGGTGGCAGTGGTGTTTGCTCCAATGGGGTGAGAGGGTTGAAGCCGATACCACTTCAAATGGTGTCTTCTTGGTTGCTGAGTGCACGCTCGGTTGTAGGCGAACTCAATGAATGGCAGGCACTCCACCCAAGTCTTTAGGTTCTTCCCTAGTGTAGTTCTGAGAAGAGTTGATAGGGTCCTGTTGACAACTTCAGTTTGGCCATCGGTTTGAGGATGGCAAGTGGTTGAGAAGAGTAGCTTCGTGCCTAGCTTTCTCCAAAGGGTCCTCCAGAAATGGCTGAGGAACTTGGTGTCCCTATCTGATACGATGGTCCTTGGCACTCCATGAAGCCATTACTATCTCCCGAAGAACAGCTCAGCTGTTTGTGTGGCATCATTGACATTGGCACATGGGAAATGTGCCATCTTGGAGAATCTGTTCACCACTACAAAGATTGCATCTTTGTGGTTGATCTTGGGCAGACCTAGAACAAAATCCATCGAGATGTCCACCCATGGATGTGTTGGTATGGGCAGTGGGAGATACAACCCGTGAGGTTGCACTGGACTTTGCCTTCTTGCAAGTAATGCATCTTGCACAATGTGCTTCTACTGTCCTCTTGATGTGTGGCCAGTAGAAGTGCTCCTTGACCACTGCTAGAGTCTTGTCGACACCAAAGTGGCCCATGAGTCCTCCTCCATGAGCTTCTCGGATGATAAGCTCCCTTAGTGATCCCTGTGGTATGCACAGCCTTCTTTCTCGGAACAAGAATCCTCATGGATGTAGAATTTGCCATGACTCCTGTGCTACACTCCTTGTAGCTCTCAGCAAGGTCAGGATCATCCTTGTATAGATCCTTTGATGTGCTCAATCCTAGGACCTTTGCCTCCATGGTTGATATCAAGGCAAACCTCCTTGATAGTGCATCGGCTACCACATTGTCTTTGCCCTTCTTGTACTTGATGATGTACGGAAGGTCTCTATGAACTCCATCCACCTGGCATGTCTCCTCTTGAGATTGGTTTGCCCTCTGAGGTGTTTGAGAGTCTCGTGATCAGTGTGGATCACAAACTCCTTGGACAGCAAGTAATGCTGCCAAGTCTCCAATGCTCGGACAAGGGCATAGAGCTCCTTGTCATAAGTGGGTAGTTCAGTGAGGCACCACCTAGCTTCTCACTGAAGTATGCCACTGGCCTCCCTCCTTGGGTTAGCACTGCCCTATGCCTATTCCAGAGGCATCACACTCCACTTCAAACGCCTTGTTGAAGTCGGAAGGACTAGCACTGGTGCGTGTGTAAGGCTGTCCTTCAAGGCCTTGAATGCCTTCTCCTGAGCTTCTCCCCAGCTGAATCCCACGCTTGCTCCTATGCACTACTTCCAGAGGCCGTCACACTGTGAGGCACGTCTTGTTGAAGTCGGAAGGACTAGCACTGTGCGTGTGTAAGGCTGTCCTTCAAGGCTGGAATGCCTTCTCCTGAGCTTCTCCCCAGCTGAATCCCACGTTCTTCTTCACTACTGGTCAGTGGTGAGGCAATACTGCTGAAGTTGGGCACGAATCTCCTATAGAAGCTGGCCAGTCCAAGCTCCTCACTTGGCTGATGTTTCCTGGTGTTGGCCATTCTTGTATGGCTCGAATCTTCTCTTCATCAACCTGTAGGCCCTGTGAACTCACAACAAAACCTAAAAAGACAAGCTTATCAGTACAAAGGTGCACTTCTTGAGATTGGCATAAAGCTCTTCTTGTCGAAGGGTTTTAAGTACCATCTCAAGATGTGTGAGGTGTTCCCGTAGGCACTTACTATAAACAAAATGTCATCAAAGTAAACTACTACAAACTTACTGATGTACGCCCTAAGAACTTGGTTCATAAGGCATGAAGGTGCTTGGGGCATTAGTCAAGCCGAATGGCATGACTGTCCACTCGTAGAGCCCTTGCTTTGTCTTGAAAGCAGTCTTCCACTCATCACCTTCCTTCATTCTTACCTGGTGGTATCCACTTTTGAGGTCTATCTTGGAGAAGACAGTGGCTCCACTCAGCTCATCTAGCATGTCATCCAGTCGTGGTATTGGATGCCTATACTGTGATGTTGTTGATTGCTCGGCAGTCCACGCACATGCGCCAAGTCCCATCCTTCTTGGGCACTAGTAGCACTGGTACATCACATGGACTGAGGCTCTCTCGAACATATCCCTTCTCCAGGAGCTCCTTGACTTGCTTCTCAAGCTCCTTGGACTCCTCTGGACTCATCCTGTAGGCTGGCCGGTTGGCAGGGCTGCTCCGGGCACTAGATCAATCTGGTGTTCTATGCCACGTAAAGGAGGCAAGCCTGCTGGTATCTCCTCTGGAAATACATCCTGGAATTGTTGAGAGTTGCTACTTCATGAGGTAGCCTACCTGTCCCTGTTCTCTTTCTTTGAAGACCATCAGGCTAAAGCTCTCCGGACCTTGGTTGAATGGTCTTCCTTACTCATTTGCTGTTGAGCTCATGTACCTGGGCAGGTGTAAGAGGAGCCAAGCTGACCTGTCATGCACAAAGGTCCATCATGCAAACTGTGGTCTTCCTAGCAGAAGATGGCACTTGCACACCACGTGGTCTTGGTACTTGCCCACACTGAATGGCACAGTGACTTGCTCATGAATCTTGAGCTCCACTTTGTCATCAAGCCATCTTAGTCTATATGGTCGAGGATGCCGTGTCCTCTCTATACCTAGCTTATCAACCATATACGCACTAGCAACGTTAGTGCAAGAACCACCATCTATGATGAGGTTACATACCTTGCCCTTGATGGTGCAACGGCTGTGGAAGATGTTCTCCCTTTGGATGGTCTCTGAAGGATCCACCATTGCACTGAGGATACGTCTAGTGACCAGCACTTCACCGACATCAGGGTACTCAATGTCACCGTACTCTCCTTCTGGTTCATAGTCCTCTTCATCTTGGGACTCATACTCTCCTGCCTCCGTAATCAGCATGACTCGGTTGTTTGGGCACTCCCTTGGGATGTGTCCACGTCCCCTGCACTTGAAACAAGTTATGTCACGTGATCTTTGAGGGTTAGAAGACTTACCAGGCTCTCTCTGGTCACGGGTGGGTTCAGGAGGCTTGCTCTTGAACCTTGACTCGATCTCTACGCTTTTGCCTTTGTCCACTGTCTTAGGCATGTTGCTTGGTACCCAAGGTGTCCTAGGCTTGCTGCGGATGTCCTGGCTCTTACGTTTGATGTGCTGTTCAGCTTGCACAGATAGGTGGAACAAGTCTTTGAAGTCGTTGTAGATTTGCCTTTCCACCTTGCAGCTGATCCTCTCTTGGAGTCCATCAGAGAATTTTGCCATCAATGCTTCTTCATCATCATTGAGCTCCAATCTGTTCCTTAACTTCTCGAACTCTTCATAGTACTCCTCTACTGATCTGGTACCCTGCTTAAGAGTATGAAAACGACGTTGCAAATCCCTATGAAAGTAAGGTGGAACAAACCTTTGTCGCATGAGGTCCTTCATGTCGACCCATGAGTCTACGGGTCTCATTCTCTTCCTCCTTCTGTCAGATACCTCACTATCCCACCAGATGAGGGCATTTTCCGTGAGTTGTGCTACTGCCATTGAGACTCTCCTAGGTCCTGGTTGGTTGTAGTGATCAAAGATATGATCCATTCGCTTCTCCCAATCTAGGTAAGCCTCGGGGTCTACCTTTCCTGCAAAACTAGGAGGAGTTAGCTTAACATCAGGATGAATTACCCGGTTGTAGGTGTGTTCATCTCCATCCTCATGGCGTCTAGGAGGCATTCTTGGTCTCTGGTGAAGACCATATGGCTCAAAGCCATCATCTTCTGCCTCTGGTTGCCGTGGAGGTCCTCTCGGCCTATGGTGATAGTTATGAGGTTGCGTGTCCTCATCTCCATCTAGCTGGGGTTCCTCCTGTTCGTGCCGTGTCCTAAGGTACTCAGGACCCTCAGGACGTTCTTGCTCAGCTCTCACGTGCCTTATGGCCTGGAATCTTACTGGTCTTTCCACGCGCTCCAACCTCTCGCCTATGGATGCGAGTTGTGTTTGGAGTGTGGTGAACATGGCCATCATGGCTTCAGCTGTGTCTCTATTCTCTTCTCCCATGGTGTGCTACAAAGAAAGAAGACAATTAGGGTGCTCCTAAATTATTAGGAGGGTTTTCTTTTTATATGGGGTTGAAAAAAATGCAAAAAGGAAAAATCTTAAGGAAAGGAAATTTGACTACAAGAAAAAGGAAACTTCCTAGACAACTTGTGCTAGCTGTCCAATTCGAAATATCTTGGGTATTTTCCTATTCTCTTTTCTTTCCTTTTTCTTTTCTTTTCTTTTTCTTTTTAATTTAACTTAAAATTAATTGAAATATGAATTAAACAAAAAGGAAAACGTGAAAGACAATGCAAAAGTGAATCTAAACCCTAGTGATACACGTAGGAGGCTAGATGCACTCGGTTTGGAGTTTGATGTTGTTTTTTTTTTTTTCTTGAATACGACTTAAACTAATGCAAGAACTAGAAATAAGACAAGCAAAAGGATAGAAACAACCTGGTTTAGGAGCTTTAAGCTCTGATACCAAAATGATACAAGCCTTGATCCAAGGATGTATGCGCGTGGGCTGTTTGGAAAAGTTTAGATGAGAAACTCGACCTTACACTTCTTGGATAGGGGTTTTTGGATTGGTATTCGATGGAAAGGTGAAGTGAACCACACGAGGGGTGATGAACCTCGTGATAAATCACAAACTTAGAGCTAGGAGGGCTCGTCTCAACTAGGTTCTAAGCGCACAAGATTCTTAGAGAGAAAACTTGTTGGAAGAAAGTTCTACTTTATTAATATCAAAAAGGTTGTCGAATTACAATGCTGGAAGGAGCCTTATTAATATGCTCGACAGCTTGACCTTCTAGGGTCGACTCAAACAAAGAAAAGGAAAGTTTACAAAAGTGCACTTTTGGCCCATTGGACTCTTCCTTGCACTTTTGGCCCATTGTCCTTAGTCGATCTTCCTCTAGGAGCTTGTCGACCCATAAGCTGAATTTGTGGAAGAGTGCTCTTGATCTGCTTCTTGTCATTGCTCCTGGAGGTACCACTGGTGTAGATACTTCCTCTAAGTGCATGTCCTGGAGCTGGTAGCTCATTTGGTCCGAGTCCTCTTGTGTAGAAGTGGAAGTGTGCGTGTACTCGGCTGGATGGCCTGTACCGGCTGGATTGTGCGCGGTACTGGCAGGAATGACTTCAGGACCGGCCAAGTTGATCCCGGAGTCGGCGGTGTCATCAGGTGGACCGGCGGTGTCATTCACATCCCCACCATGTGTGCCGGAAGCTTGGGCCTCTCCGCCGGCGATGTTGACCGGTCTGGTCCTATAGGTCGAGGGTCCGGCGGTACTGTCTGGTCCGGTAGGCGCGCCAGATGGTCCTGCTGTCTCCGGCAAGCTTCCTGGTCGGCCAGTCTGGTCTCCTGGCTGGATGCACGACCTGATGTCCTCATCACTACAGGTTGATGAAGACAAGATTCGAGCCATACAAGAATGGCCAACACCAGGAAACATCAGCCAAGTAAGGAGCTTCCACGGACTGACCAGCTTCTATAGGAGATTCGTGCCCAACTTCAGCAGTATTGCCTCACCACTAACGGCAGTAGTGAAGAAGAACGTGGGATTCAGCTGGGGAGAAGCTCAGGAGAAGGCATTCAAGGCCTTGAAGGACAGCCTTACACATGAACCAGTGCTAGTCCTGCCCGACTTCAACAAGACGTTTGAAGTGGAGTGTGATGCCTCTGGAATAGGCATTGGAGCAGTGCTAACCCAAGGAGGGAGACCGGTGGCATACTTTAGTGAGAAGCTAGGTGGTGCCTCACTGAACTACCCCACTTATGACAAGGAGCTTTATGCCCTTGTCCGAGCATTGGAGACTTGGCAGCATTACTTGCTGTCCAAGGAGTTTGTGATCCACACTGATCACGAGACTCTCAAACACCTCAGAGGGCAAACCAATCTCAAGAGGAGACATGCCAGGTGGATGGAGTTCATAGAGACCTTCCCGTACATCATCAAGTACAAGAAGGGCAAAGATAATGTTGTAGCCGATGCACTATCAAGGAGGTTTGCCTTGATATCAACCATGGAGGAAAAGGTCCTAGGATTCGAGCACATCAAGGATCTATACAAGGATGATCCTGACTTTGCTGAGAGCTACAAGGAGTGTGGCACAGGGAGTCATGGCAAATTCTACATCCATGAGGGATTCTTGTTCCGAGAAAGAAGGCTGTGCATACCACAAGGATCATTAAGGGAGCTTATCATCCGAGTAGCTCATGGAGGAGGACTCATGGGCCACTTTGGTGTCAACAAGACTCTAGCAGTGGTCAAGGAGCACTTCTACTGGCCACACATCAAGAGGACAGTAGAAGCTCATTGTGCAAGATGTATCACTTGCAAGAAGGCAAAGTCCCGAGTGCAACCTCACGGGTTGTCTCTCCCACTGCCCATACCCACACATCCATGGGTGGACATCTCAATGGACTTTGTTCTAGGTCTGCCCAGGATCAACCAAAAAGATGCAATCTTTGTAGTGGTGGACAGATTCTCCAAGATGGCACACTTCATTCCATGTGCCAATGTCAATGATGCCACACAAACAGCTGAGCTGTTCTTCAGGGAGATAGTACGGCTTCATGGAGTGCCAGGGACAATCGTGTCAGACAGGGACACCAAGTTCCTCAGCCATTTCTGGAGGACCCTTTGGAGAAAGCTAGGCGCTAAGCTACTCTTCTCTAACACCTGCCATCCTCAAACCGATGGCCAAACTGAAGTTGTCAACATGACACTATCAACTCTTCTCAGAACTACACTAGGGAAGAACCTAAAGACTTGGGTGGAGTGCCTGCCATTCATAGAGTTCGCTTACAACCGAGCCGTGCACTCAGCAACTAAGAAGACACCATTTGAAGTGGTATACGGCTTCAACCCTCTCACCCCATTGGAGCAAACACCACTACCACCAGCTGAGATGACCAACCTCAACGGAACATCCAAGGCAGAGTTCATAAGGAGATTACACCAGAAGGTAGCAGAAAACTTGAAGAAGAGGACCGGACAGTACGTGACTCATGCCAACAAGGGAAGAAAGGAGGTGATCTTTCAACCAGGCGATTGGGTGTGGCTACACCTACGGCAGGAGAGGTTCCCAAACCTAAGGAGTTCCAAGCTAGCACCAAGAGCAGATGGACCATTCAGAGTGCTCGAGAGGATCAACAACAACGCCTACCGGATCGAGCTTCCAGGTGAGTTTAATGTGTCCAATACGTTCAATGTTACTGACTTGGCCCCTTTCCATGCAGATGAACCAGTTTTGAGGACAAAACCTATTTAAGAGGGAGGGAATGATGAGGACATCAGGTCGTACATCCAGCCAGGAGACCAGACTGGCCGACCAGGAAGCTTGCCTGAGACAGCAGGACCATCTGGCACGTCTGCTGGACCAGGCAGTACCGCCGGACCCTCGACCTATAGGACCAGACCGGTCAGCATCGCCGGCGGAGAGACCCAAGCTCCCGGCACACTTGGTGGGGACGTGGATGACACCGCCGGTCCCTCTGGTGATGCCGCCAACCCCGGGATCAACTTGGCCGGTCCTGAAAGCATCCCGGCCAGTACCGCACACAATCCAGCCGGTACAGCCGATCCAGCCGAGTACACGCACAATTCCACTTCCACACAAGAAGACTCGGACCATATGAGCTACCAGCTCCAGGACATGCACCTAGAAGAAGTATCTACACCAGTGGTACCTCAAGGAGCAATGACAAGAAGCAGATCAAGGGCACTCTTCCACAAATTCAGCTTATGGGTCGACAAGCTCCTAGAGGAAGAGCAGCTAAGGACAATGGGCCAGAAGAGCAAATTAGAGTCCAAAGGCTTCTCAAAAACACAAGAAACATCAGAGACTTGGTGATGAGGTCATCGGCACAACCCCCGGCAAACTGCCCAGCCCGGCCGGCCCAAGGAACACAAAGGCGGCCAAATACGCGCAAAAGGATACATGGGTGTATCTTCATGAATCCAAGCTTAACCAAGAAGCGGCCAGCCAAGAACAAACCTGGGCTATAATCCTGACTCACAGAGGACGCACGGCGACATGCAGCTCATCCAAAACAAGGCCAGATCAAGTCATGCACCATACATCAAATTGGAGTTTTCGAAACTTACCATATTTGGAACTTTCCTTATATGAAAGTCTCCAAACGTTTCTTTGGAGACCAGGAGACTTTTTGGTACTTCTAGGAGCTCCCTTAAGCACTTCTAGAAGCTCAAACACGCCTTGGACCAGACGGGTCCATCCGTGCCTTCAAATGAACCGATTGGAGCCGTTTATGGCAAGTGAGATGGCCAACTGGTTTAATCACTTGCAAACCAAAACATGGCATCCAGGAGATATTATTAAGGCCCTAAGGAAGCCCAAAATAAACCTACCATGCACCAGCCACCAGAGGATCAGGCGAATCCCTTTCCTCCAAGACTTGCCATATATGGACCGAAGTGCACTTAATGTGTTCAGATTGCAATATCTCTATTCCTTGCAAATTGGGCACGTATTGAAGACTTTCCAAAGCATCCAGGATGTACCTAGACACCTTACATTCGCCCCAAAGCTCTCAAGATTCAAGCATATACACTTTCCTTGTTGGCAAAACTAGACATTAATGGCCAACAGCCATATATTTTAAATATATGATTTCCTTTTCTCGTTTTTAGGTTTAGGACCATTGCTAAGAGCACTATATAAGCTCAGCACGACCTCATTGTAAAGATAGACCACCATTGAAATAAAAGTTGAATACAAAGTATTTTCTTCAAAGCCTTGTCTTTGAACTTGTTCTTATTCTTTAGAAACTAAGTGTGTGATTCACTTCCTTTCTATTGAAGCCACGGCCAGGTTAGTTTGAGAGATTCAAACTCCCTTGGTTCACCTTTGATCGTGTGATTCGATCAAAACCCCCTCCTTTTAGTTCCCTTGCCCGCTTAAGCCAAGAGAGATTCTCGGTTTTGCGAGTCACGGCCGTACCGCTTGTGAGATTGATATTCAATCTTACATCATTTGGTATCAGAGCTAAAAGCTCCTATCTCAGGTTGTGTTAATCCAACCTTTATCCTTTATTTGTTATGCTTTTGTTTTGCATTTTTCTTATTTACATCTAATAAAAAAAACCAAATAAAAATATTTGTTCTTATTCTTCATTTGCATTGTTTCTTGTTGTTTTTTTGTTTCCTCTTCATATAAATCTAAAACCAACTCAAAAAAATTGTATTTCATGTTTACTTAATTTCATTCATCATAAGCAAAAAAACCAAAAACATAAGCATCACTCATTTTGTTATTTTCGAATTTAGTTATTAGTAAAGTTAAAAAAAAGAAAGATTCATTGAATATTGTTTTTTCGTCCTAAATTAATTTAAATATCAAAAACCAAAAAAATATTGTCTTTTATTTGCATTAAAGTTAGTTTTCAAAAGAAACAAAAACAAAAACCTCAAGATATTTACTTGTATCGATTTTCCTTTTACTACTACTTATGTGTTTATATGATATATTCACTAGAGTGTAGTTTCCTTATTTGTTGATTTGGGCCTGATATATCTTCTTATTGTCGTGCAAGGTACACAATTTAATGATGGAGAACTATGATGAAGAAGAAGACGCCATGACCATACAACAAACTGATTGTAGTCTAGACAACGACTATGATCAATGCCTAAGCACCAGCGAGTGTGACTATGCAGAAGAGTCATGGAATCAATACTATTTGAAGACTGATTTTAGGGAAAAATCAGATGGAGAAAACCTTGAACCAGAACCACTGGACTATGACCAAGACTTGTCTGACGTAGAATATTCTAATGGATATGATACATGGCATGAAGACTATCCAGAGTATCATTTTGACAATGAAACAGAAGTTGAAGAACTCAAACCAGAGCCACCAGAATACTATTCAATTGACAGAAGCTGGCTAAAGAAAATTACACCTTGCCACTTTGTTGTGTCAAGCCGAGTGCCAACCAACACCACTCCAACTAGATCACGGAATCAGACCAGTAAGGTATATATTTACAATTCCAAATCTCTAACCTTTTCAGGGTACAACAAGGACCCAGATGAATACCTCCGATGGGAAACCAACATGAAACAATGGCTGCGCTCAAACAACATCCCCAAAGAGGAGAAGCTTTCATATGCCGTCGATATGCTTGTTGGAGATGCCTACAATTGGTGGTTGAAGGAAAATGCACGGACCTTCTACACCAAACCAGTCCTTGATTGGGGAGATCTTAAGGCACGAATGTATAGGGAGTTTGTGAAAAAGCACCAAACACGCAGAAACATCACCACACAACTTATGCACCCAACATCATCAAGGAGTGAGATGTCTACACCAAACATGCAGCCCTTTCATAAGCCCAAGCTTACCTACTGCTCTGAGCAGAACAACGTGTTTTCAAACACCTTAGAAGGACAAAAGGTAGCTAAGCCGATGGTCAAACCAAAAATTGACCAGCAAGTTCAAAAGCCTCAAGCCATAGCACACATGAAACCATCAAAGCCATTGCTTGGAATACACGTCAAGGAAACGCCAGGTAAGTCCTCTAACAATGTGAAAACAGATGAAATTATATGCTATAGATGTCAAGAAAGAGGACACTTTGCTAAGACATGCCCAACTAGACAACTAATAACAAGCTTACAAGTAGAACTCGAAAATATTAAGCCTAAAAGTGTTAAGGCAATGAAGGAGCTTCAATTTGAAATTTCCAGTACTAGCATAATGCACTTGTCTTTGCCAAAAGTTGTTGAAACAGGTGTAACAAAGCAAGGATTCAACAAAGATCAAGAAGACCCACCTCCTACATTAAACCGATGTTCGGAATCAAGAGGAGACCATGGAGAACCCAACACCTTGGAGGCAAAGCAAAGCAACCAGCTGCAATGGAAAGGAGTAATTTCTTCCTTTCTTATCAGGGAGCAACCGCCAGATGCACCATGGCCACATCCGAACCATATAAGGGCCATAAACCAAGGTAATGCCCTAAACCCAAAAGTAAATCAAGGTATTAACTTGCCTTCTCTATGTGCAGGCCAAACTGTTTTGAGGACAAAACATTTCGAAGAAGGAGGGTATGATGAGGTCATTGGCACAACCCCCGGCAAACTGCCCAGCCCGGCCGGCCCAAGGAACACAAAGGCGGCCAAATACGTGCAAAAGGATACATGGGTGTATCTTCATGAATCCAAGCTTAACCAAGAAGCGGCCAGCCAAGAACAAACCTGGCCTATAATCCTGACTCACAGAGGACGTGCGGCGACATGCAGCTCATCCAAAACAAGGCCAGATCAAGTCATGCACCATACATCAAATTGGAGTTTTCGAAACTTACCATATCTGGAACTTTCCTTATATGAAAGTCTCCAAACGTTTCTTTGGAGACCAGGAGACTTTTTGGTACTTCTAGGAGCTCCCTTAAGCACTTCTAGAAGCTCAAACACGCCTTGGACCAGACGGGTCCATCCGTGCCTTCAAATGAACCGATTGAGCCGTTTATGGCAAGTGAGATGGCCAACTGGTTTAATCACTTGCAAACCAAAACATGGCGTCCAGGAGATATTATTAAGGCCCTAAGGAAGCCCAAAATAAACCTACCATGCACCAGCCACCAGAGGATCAGGCGAATCCCTTTCCTCCAAGACTTGCCATATATGGACCGAAGTGCACTTAATGTGTTCAGATTGCAATATCTCTATTCCTTGCAAATTGGGCACGTATTGAAGACTTTCCAAAGCATCCAGGATGTACCTAGACACCTTACATTCGCCCCAAAGCTCTCAAGATTCAAGCATATACACTTTCCTTGTTGGCAAAACTAGACATTAATGGCCAACAGCCATATATTTTAAATATATGATTTCCTTTTCTCGTTTTTAGGTTTAGGACCATTGCTAAGAGCACTATATAAGCTCAGCACGACCTCATTGTAAAGATAGACCACCATTGAAATAAAAGTTGAATACAAAGTATTTTCTTCAAAGCCTTGTCTTTGAACTTGTTCTTATTCTTTAGAAACTAAGTGTGTGATTCACTTCCTTTCTATTGAAGCCACGGCCAGGTTAGTTTGAGAGATTCAAACTCCGTTGGTTCACCTTTGATCGTGTGATTCGATCAAAACCCCCTCCTTTTAGTTCCCTTGCCCGCTTAAGCCAAGAGAGATTCTCGGTTTTGCGAGTCACGGCCGTACCGCTTGTGAGATTGATATTCAATCTTACATCACTTGGGCTTTAGTGGCAAGAGAGGTCATGGCCCAAAGATATTTAACCCTACTCCAAGTCGAAGACTAGGAGCAAGGCGCGTGCATGCCACAAGGACGGCCACCTTCCATTTCTTGGCCGTGAGGTGAGTTAAGGTAAGTTTACATTCGAATATATGCCTCTTTCAGTTTTGCAGGTAGGATCTAGTTGCTTTACATTTTTGAGTCAAGAACATTTTAGGAATAGGTCCTTTTTCGGTTATACACTTTTGTATTTTTTTCCTTTCGTGCACTTTTGTAAGCTTTCCTTTTCTTTATTTGTGTCGACCCTAGAAGGTCAAGCTGTCGAGCATATTAATAAGGCTCCTTCCAGCATTGTAGTTCGACAACCTTTTTGATATTAATAAAGATCGAATTTTCTTTCAACAAGTTATTCTCTCAAGAAACTTGTGCGCTTAGAACCTAGTTGAGACCAGCCCTCCTAGCTCTAAGTTTGTGATTTATCATGAGGTTCATCACCCCTCGTGTGGTTCACTTCACCCTTCCATCTTTTACCAACCAGAAAACCCCCATCCAGAAGCCTAAGGTTGAGTTTCTCACCTAATCTTCTACAAACAGCCCACACGCATACATCCTTGAATCAAGGCTTGTATCACCTTGAGAGATCCTTCAATCCTGCCCAATCTTTCTGATCATAATAGCTTCGTTATTCTATGAACTTGCCATCTGTACACACATATGTCATGTTGTTGCTCGGATCATAACACTTATAACCTTTTTCTGTTGTCGAATATCCAAGGAACATACACTTGATGCTTATTACCTCCAACTTGTTTCTTAGATCACCTGAAACATACACAAAGTACACACACCCAAATACACGTAAATGATCAATGGAGGGTTTAGTTTTATTGAGTACCTCAAACGGAGATATGTCTTACAAGACTTTGGTTGGAATCCGATTGATGAGGTAGCAAGCAACCAAGACTGCATCTCCCCAAAAACTTTTAGGAACATTGGTATGAAACATCATGGATCTTGCTACTTCCATTAAGTATCGGTTCTTCCTTACATCAACTCCATTTTGTTTTGGTGTGTGTGGACAGCTAGTTTGATGTAGTATTCCATGTTTGTTTAAGTGAGCTTTGAATCTTTGACTTGTGTATTCCCCTCCATTATCTGATATTAACACTTTGATCTTGGCATTGAATTGATTACTAATATAATTATGAAAGTTTATAAATGCCTCATAAACCCTATCTTTAGATGGAAGTAATGTAACCAATGTATATTTCAATTTCTCATCTATAAAAAGTCACAAAGTATTTATTCCTATCTCTAGACATGCAAGATGAGGTCCAAACATCGGAATGAACTAAATCAAAGCAATGCTCATAAACTGTAGACAATTTAGGGAAAACAACACGACAATGTTTGCCAAGGGTACAAGCCTCACAAACAGAGTGATCATAAGCGACATTAGGAATTATTAAGCTTAAAGCACGAGCATGAGGATGTCCTAATCTTGCATGACATACGACAACTTATTAGCAAAAACTCAAGATTTGAAAGCTAAGGAATCCAAATTTCTTGGAGGAGTGTCTTCAAGAACATAGAGCTCATCTTGAGTTCCACCACCTCCAAGTATCTTACCACTCTTAATATCCTGAAAATAAACATTGTTAAGCCCAAAAGTAACATTGTAATTCAGGTATTTAGTAGCCCTTTTGACTGAAACTAGATTAGACTTAAACTTAGGTACAAAGAAAGCATTACTTTCTTTGTAAAATAGTCTTAATTTTACGGTTCCTTCAATTGGAATACCCTTAGAATCAACTATAATTACTTGTCCTAGACATGGTTCAATGTTCTTTAACAACCTATCATTGCTAATTATATGGTGAGAAGCACCCGAATCCACTACCAACTTATGATCCGGTTTATCAAGCAATTTATGGGAGTAGAGTGTGATACCGGAGAGTTTTGAGGCATAGGCCTTGATAAGATCCTCCAAGTCACTCTTCTTAACATATTCCATGTATACATTCATAGCTAGCTCTATTTCTTTGTTGGATGAACTTCCCGGTTCAGTCACAACAGTTTGAGAGATGTTAGCCTTTGAATCCTTGAACTGGTTTGGCTTGAAGTCCTTAGGATTGAGATGAGGATGAAATATCCAGCACTTGTCTTTGATGTGGCCATTCCTCTTACAATGTTCACACATCACACTCTTCCTATCCTCTTGCTTAAACACGCTCTTGTTGGCCATGACTAGTTTTCCTTTTCCACCAAACAAACCAATGTTGCCTTGCTCCTTTTAAATTCGTGAGCACACCTCTTCGAAATCAAGGAGTTTTGGCTCTCATAGGATGGAATTATTTACATCCTTAAAGGCTGTGTTTAGGTTTAGAAGGAGCCCAAATATCTTGTCTTGTTCCTTCCTTTCATTAAGCACCTTTGGATCCATATAACTTGGTCTCAACATGTCAAGCTCGGACCATGTTGATTGGAACTTGCCTAGGAACTTTGTTAACTCCATATCCTCTTGGCGTAGATCATTGAGATCGTTCTTAACCTCATACACACAACTGAAGTTTGAAACATCCCCATACACCGTCTTGAGAGTCTTCCAAAGAAACTTGGCGGTTTCACAATGTGATAAGCTTCAAAAATGTATGGGTCCAATGAATTTTGGAGGAATCCAAGGACTCTTTGATCTTCTTGGAACCACCTAGCTTCTTCTTTTCTTGTTATCTCATCCTTCTTCTCCTTTGGATCGTCTATAGATGCAGTATTATCCTCCAAGATGTGATTCCAAAGTCCTTTGCCACAAATGGTTGTCTTGATGGTTCTTGACCATAATGTGTAGTTCAAGCCTTTGAGAACTACTGGTATCACCGTAGGTTTCAGGCTGGAACTTATTTGAATTGTATCCTCCATTGTTAGGCTTTGAAGAGCACAAAGGAGGCAGATTTTATGGTTGAATAAAACCGTGTGTTTTTAGTTTAAAAACTAAGAAATTTTTGATAGAGTTTTATATTATAAACTGAGAGATTTGAGTAGAAAAGATAAGGTAATGATCTTATGCTCTGATACCATGAAATAATATTCAGATTAGAGAGTAGAAATGTGAAGAATTGAATCTGGAAACTCAAAGAGAAGCATGAGAAAATGAGAAATATCTTAGACTTATGGAGAAGAATCTCCTAAGATTTCTCTTAAACATTGAGTCTTTACAGCCCTTTTATAGAGGATTTACAATATGAACACAAAACAATTCAGAATTAAACTTGTGGATGAGTTTGAATAGAGGAGGAGCTTGTCGACAACCAATGTGAAAAGATGGGAGGAGCTGCAAACGGTCTTATCACCGTTTGGTGTGGTTACCAAGGCTATGTGCAGCAGGCATTACCATTTGGTGTGGTTACCAAGGTTGTGTGCAGTATGGACATGTCCTTGTTACTGTGATTCTTCTCCCAAGGCAGATATATCACCATATTAACCATTTTAAATAATAACTTCTCTCCTTTTTTTCCTTTTCTCTTGTTATTTAAACTGAATTTTCATTTCTCTCCATGAATTAAGTTGCTCCCACTTGCCTTGTAGGTCAAGATAGGTCTTATTTGATTTTCCTATGTCAGTACTCATATTCGAGAGATTTCTCATTCACAACCACTCAAGCTTCTCCCCCTTTTGTGATTACAATCTCTAGGGGGTCTTCCATGTTAAGCTCTTCCAAATAGTCTTCCTCCCAATCTAAGAATGTCTCAACAGAGAAACGATTTTGTCCTATCGTTAGTTTCTTCATTACATCCATGATGTTGAATTATGAGTCGTAGTTCTCAAGTTGAGATCTACGATGCCCTTTTCACATTTGTGATAGCCCCTAGTAGTAGTCAAAAATAGTCTCCCAAGTATTATGGGATTGGTTGTCTCTTTATCCATTTTCAGCACGACAAAATCTGTGGCCATTATCATGTTTCTAACCTTCAATGGCTAGTCCTCCAAGACACTTAGAGGGTACCTTATAGAGATGTCTGCTAATACCAACGAGAAACGAGTTTTCTTGAAGTTTGATAGGTCAAGTCTTTTGGAGACTGTCGATGGCATCAAGCTCACACTTACTCCAAGGTCAACCAAACACTTCCCAAAAAACAAAGGTCTCAAAGTGCATTGTAGGGTGAAAGTTCCTACATCTTGTAGCTTCTTTGGCATAGAGTTCTGAATGATCGCACTGCACTCATGGTTAATCATCACCATGCTTTCCTCAAGAACCTTTCTCTCTATTAGCATGTCCTTGATCAGCTTGTTCACTATTGGGAAATGCAGTAAAGGGAAGGGTTACCAGGATTGAACTTATCAAACTCTTGTACTTCTCATAGTGCTTGTCAAGAATCTACTTTTTTAACCTCCCAGGAAATGGAAGTTATGGCTTGTAGGGAGGTGGAGTGAATGTTGCTTCTTATCCATCAGTTACCTCACTAGCCTCCTTAACATTTTTGTCAGCCCCCTTTCTGTCAGCCATCTGTGGGGGACCGATTTCGTCCTTGGTCTCATCATCAAACTCTATTAGTTCCTCAATAGGTTGGAGTTCTTTCCCACTTCTCAGTGTGTGATTGCTTGACAGTACTCTATTGGGTTTGCTTCAGGTTTACTAGGAAACTTTTGTTTTGGTGCAGATGCAGCCGAAGCCATCTGAGCTACATGGCTTTCTAGTGCTTTCAAATGAAGTGAAAGGTGTTTATACTTGGCACTGACCTCCCCAAACTCATTATCCACCTTGTTGTTGATCTCAACCATCTTTTGTTCAGCTCCATCGCTCCCTTTCCTTTCCTTCCCAAGATTTTCTGTAATAGGGACTTTGTGTCATTTTCTTGAGCCAACTTTGGTGCAGGTGGCGCATAGAGTTGAAGGGGTTTCTGATGTTGATTGTATGTCATCTTAGGTTAAATCTTGGAGGCTGAAACTTGGGTCTCGCAGCATAGCCTTGCTTAAATCATTGAGATTGAGGCTTGTAAGGCTGGTAGCCTTGGTGTTGCGGTTTGTAAGGAGGGAAAATCAAATCATGTGGACTCTCCACATTAGTGCTCATGTAGGAGAGGTTTGGGTTGTTCATGTAGTTCTTATTAAACCCTTTTGGTACCCTGATGTCCCCCCCCCAATATAGTTCATCTCCTCATGGCCCTCTTGAACCTCATTTCTTTCCTCTTAATATCCATGGTACCCATCGAACTCCCCTACAAACTTGACTATGCGTTGAGAGACTTGCAATACCTTTTCTAGATTTTTATCCAGTGCTTCATCTCCCTTCTTCGTTCATCCTCAAAATATGTACCTCCTCGTGAAGCTCTGTCATAGTCTCCCCCATAATTTCAATCGATTTGTGCTAGATTCTCTACTAGAATCATTCCACTCTCAGCTTCTTTCCCCTAAGTTTCCATTGCTCGTAGTGTCCAGGAGCATACAGATTCTACGGAGCACTCTTTTATATAGGTTGGTCAAAACCGTCTCATTAGAGAATCCATGGTGGGGGGGGGGGGGGCAATGTATTGTGTAACCTTTAAACCGCTCCCACGCCTCATAGAAGTTTTCAGTAACCTGTTGCACAAAACTAGAGATCTCATTCCTCAACCTTACAGTCTTTAAGGTTGAGAAGAACTTATGCAGGAAGATCTTCTTACACTGATCCCATGAAGTGATGGCATCTTGTGGCAGACTCTTTTCCCACTTGTTTGCCATATTTTCCAGACAAAACGGGAATAACCTCAGCTTGATTGCATCCTCAAAGATCCCGTTGATATTAACAGTCCCACATAATATGTCAAACTGATCTAAGTGGTCTAGTGGATCTTTCATTGGTAGACCATGGAATTTGCTACCTTGCACCATGTTAACCAACCTCGCCTTGATTTCAAAATTATTGCTCTCAACAAGGGGTGGGTGAATCCCAGTCCGAGTCCCATAGATAGTCGGTTCATCAAATGTTCTGATCTTTTTTTCGTGTCTTTGCGGGTGCATGGGACCTCTTGCCCTCCACACATTCTAATTCTAAACCCCTGCCCCTTGGGCTTCATTCTCAATATTTTGTGGTAGGTTCTACTCGTCGGGTTCCATCTCTGATTTTTTTCTCAGCTGATTCTCACCTCTCTCTTAGATCTTGTTTCTTCTTTCTCTAACTGTTGTACATCGAATTCACTTGGTTGCAGAATGTAAAGAAAATCGAGTAGTAGTTTTGTATCAAATCCTCAGGGAAGTAAGATTATCACACTAGGAATACATGAAACACTTAAATCTAGGTTGATAATAATTGGGTTTTTGATTGGTTCTCTAATAATCTAATTGTAGAGAAAGTAAAGCAAGTTAATTCAGTAAACAAGATATATGGACAGTGGACAAAGCATTCAGACACCTTCAATTGACTAACGATTCTATAGGTTTGATTAGATAAATCCCTAAGACATAGATATTATCTAGTAGGCTGATCACTTCTCGTGGTATCAATCCATTCACCGGCCTATAGATTACAAGTCTTTTACATAGCAATTTATCGACTAGCAATCCTAGAGTTCGAGTCTAATCTAGTCTACCTATCACCTAAGTGATACAAGCCTTGATTCAAGGATGTATGCGTGTGGGCTGTTTGGAGAAGTATAGGTGAGAAACTCGACCTTAGACTTCTTGGATAGGGGTTTTTGGATTGGTATTCGATGGAAAGGTGAAGTGAACCACACGAGGGGTGATGAACCTCGTGATAAATCACAAACTTAGAGCTAGGAGGGCTGGACTCAACTAGATTCTAAGCGCACAAGATTCTTGAGAGAAAATTTGTTGGGGAAAAAGTTCTATCTTTATTAATATCAAAAAGGTTGTTGAACTACAATGCTGGAAGGAGCTTTATTAATATGCTCGACAGCTTGACCTTCTAGGGTCGACTCAAATAAAGAAAAGGAAAGTTTACAAAAGTGCACAAATGGAAAAGATACAAAAGTGTATAACCGAAAAAGGACCTATTCCTAAAATGTTCTTGACTCAAAAATGTAAAGAATCTAGATCCTACCCTGCAAAACAGAAAGAGGCATATATTCGAATTGAAACTTACCTTAACTTACCTCACGGCCAAGAAACGGAAGGTGGCCATCCTTGTTGCATGCACGCGCCTTGCTCCTAGTCTTCGACTTGGAGTAGGGTTAAGAATCTTTGGGCCCTGACCTCTCTTGCCACTAAAGCCCAAGTCTCTGATGTCCCTTGTGTTGTTGAGAAGCCTTTGGACTCTTCCTTGCACTTCTGGCCCATTGTCCTTAGTCGATCTTCTTCTAAGAGCTTGTCGACCCATAAGCTGAATTTGTGGAAGAGTGCCCTTGATCTGCTTCTTATCATTGCTCCTTGAGGTACCACTGGTGTAGAGACTTCCTCTAGGTGCATGTCTTGGAGCTGGTAGCTCATCTAGTCCGAGTCTTCTTGTGTAGAAGTGGAAATGCGCGTGTACTCGGCTGGATCGGCTGAACCGGCTAGACTGTGCGAGGTACTGGCCGGAATGCCTTCAGGACCGGCCAAGTTGATCCCGGAGTTGGTGGCATCACCAAGGGGACCAGTGGTGTCATCCACATCGCCACCTAGTGTGCCGGAAGCTTGGGCCTCTCCGCCGGCAATGCTGACCGGTCTGGTCCTATTGGTCAAGGGTCCGGCAGTACTGCTTGGTCCGGCAGACGTGCCAGATGGTCCGGCTGTCTCGGGCAAGCTTCCTGGTCGGCCAGTCTGGTCTCCTAGCTGGATGTATGACCTGGTGTCCTCATCATCCCCTCCCTCTTCAGTAGGTTTTGTCCTCAAAACTGGTTCATCTGCATGGAAAGGGGCAAAGTCAGTAACATTGAACGTATTGGACACATTAAACTCACTTGGGAGCTCGATCCGGTAGGCGTTGTTGTTGATCCTCTCGAGCACTATGAATGGTCCATCTCCTCTTGGTGCTAGCTTGGAACTCCTTAGGTTTGGGAACCTCTCCTGCCGTATTTTAGCCACACCCAATCGCCTGGTTGAAAGATCACCTCCTTTATTCCATTGTTGGCATGAGTCACGTACTGTCCGGTCCTCTTCTCCACGTTTTCTGCTACCTTATGGTGTAACCTCCTTATGAACTCTGCCTTGGATGCTCCGTTGAGGTTGGTCATCTCAGCTGGTGGTAGTGGCGTTTGCTCCAATGGGGTGAGAGGGTTGAAGCCGTATACTACTTCAAATGGTGTCTTCTTGGTTGCTGAGTGCACGGCTCGGTTGTAAGCAAACTCTATGAATGGCAGGCACTCCACCCAAGTCTTTAGGTTCTTCCCTAGTGTAGTCCTGAGAAGAGTTGATAGTGTCCTGTTGACAACTTCAGTTTGGCCATCGGTTTGAGGATGGTAGGTGGTAGAGAAGAGTAGCTTCATGCCTAGCTTCCTCCAAAGGGTCCTCCAGAAATGGCTGAGGAACTTGGTGTCCCTGTCTGATACGATGGTCCTTGGCACTCCATGAAGCCGTACTATCTCCCTGAAGAACAGCTCAGCTGTTTGTGTGGCATCATTGACATTGGCACATGGGATGAAGTGTGCCGTCTTGGAGAATCTGTCCACCACTACAAAGATTGCATCTTTGTGGTTGATCTTGGGCAGTCCTAGAACGAAGTCCATTGAGATGTCCACCCATGGATGTGTAGGTATGGGCAGTGTGAGATACAACCTGTGAGGTTGCACTCGGGACTTTGCCTTCTTACAAGTGATGCATCTTGCACAATGAGCTTCTACTGTCCTCTTGATGTGTGGCCAGTAGAAGTGCTCCTTGACCACTGCTAGAGTCTTGTCGACACCAAAGTGGCCCATGAGTCCGCCTCCATGAGCTTCTCGGATGATAAGCTCCCTTAATGATCTTTGTGGTATGCACAACCTTCTCTCTCGGAACAAGAATCCCTCATGGATGTAAAACTTGCCATGACTCCCTGTGCCACACTCCTTGTAGCTCTTAGCAAAGTCAGGATCATCCTTGTATAGGTCCTTGATGTGCTCGAATCCTAGGACCTTTTCCTCCATGGTTGATATCAAGGCAAACCTCTTTGATAGTGCATCGGCTACCACATTGTCTTTGCCCTTCTTGTACTTGATGACGTACGGGAAGGTCTCTATGAAATCCATCCACCTGCATGTCTCCTCTTGAGATTGGTTTGCCCTTTGAGGTGTTTGAGAGTCTCATGATCAGTGTGGATCACAAACTCCTTGGACAGCAAGTAATGCTGCCAAGTCTCCAATGCTCGGACAAGGACATAAAGCTCCTTGTCATAAGTGGGGTAGTTCAGTGAGGCACCACCTAGCTTCTCACTGAAGTATGCCACTGGTCTCCCTCCTTGAGTTAGCACTGCTCCTATGCCTATTCCAGAGGCATCACACTCCACTTCAAACGCCTTGTTGAAGTCGGGAAGGACTAGCACTGGTGCGTGTGTAAGGCTGTCTTGTTGAAGTCGGGTAGGACTAGCACTGGTGCATGTGTAAGGCTGTCCTTCAAGGCCTGGAATACCTTCTACTGAGCTTCTCCCCAGCTGAATCCAACGTTTTTCTTCACTACTGCCGTCAAGGGTGAGGCAAAACTGCTGAAGTTGGGCACGAATCTCCTATAGAAGCTGGCCAGTCCGTGGAAGCTCCTTACTTGGCTGATGTTGCCTGGTGTTGGCCATTCTTGTATGGCTCGAATCTTCTCTTCATCAACCTGTAGGCTCTGTGAACTTACAACAAAACCTAAAAAGACAAGTTTATCAGTACAAAAGATGCACTTCTTGAGATTGGCATAAAGCTCTTCTTGTCGAAGGGTTTTAAGTACCATCTCAAGATGTGTGAGGTGTTCCCGTAGGCACTTACTATAAACTAGTATGTCATCAAAGTAAACCACTACAAACTTACTGATGTACGCCCTAAGAACTTGGTTCATAAGGCGCATGAAGGTGCTTGGGGCATTAGTCAAGCCAAATGGCATGACTGTCCACTCATAGAGCCCTTGCTTTGTCTTGAAAGCAGTCTTCCATTCATCACCTTCTTTCATCCTGACCTGGTGGTATCCACTCTTGAGGTCTATCTTGGAGAAGAATGTGGCTCCACTCAGCTCATCTAGCATGTCATCCAGCCGTGGTATTGGATGCCGGTACTTGACAGTGATGTTGTTGATTGCTCGGCAGTCCACGCACATTCGCCAAGTCCCATCTTTCTTGGGCACTAGTAGCACTGGTATGACACATGGACTGAAGCTCTCTCGAACATATCCTTTCTCCAGGAGCTCCTTGACTTGCTTCTCAAGCTCCTTGGACTCCTCTGGACTCATTCGGTAGGCTGGCCGGTTGGGCAGGGCTGCTCCGGGCACTAGATCGATCTGGTGTTCTATGCCACGTAAAGGAGGCAAGTCTGCTGGTATCTCCTCTGGAAACACATCATGGAACTTGTTGAGGAGATTTGCTACGTCAGGAGGTAGCTCTACCTGTTCCTGTTCTATGCTCAAAATTTCTTTGAAGACCATTAGTAACATTAAATCCTTTGAGGCTAATGCTCTCCGGACATGGCTTGGTTGAATAAGAAAATTAGACTTGATAAGTTTCTTTTCCTTACTCATTTGGAGTTGTACCTCGTGTACCTGGGTAGGTGTAAGAGGAGCCAAGCTGACCCTTCTTTTGTTATGCACAAAAGTGTAGAGATTGGTTCGGCCATCATGCCTGGTCTCTTTGTCAAACTGCCATGGTCTTCCTAGCAGAAGATGGCCAGCTTGCATGGGCACCACGTCGCACACGACTTGGTCTTGGTACTTGCCCACACTGAATGGCACAGTGACTTGCTCATGGATCTTGAGCTCCACTTTGTCATCCAGCCATCTCAGTCTATATGGTCGAGGATGCTTTGTCTTCTCTAGACCTAGCTTATCAACCATATATGCACTAGCAACGTTAGTGCAAGAACCACCATCTATGATGAGGTTACATACCTTGCCCTTAATGGTGCACCGGCTGTGGAAGATATTCTCCCTTTGGATGGTCTCTGAAGGATCCACCATTGCATTGAAGATGCGTCTAGTGACCAGCACTTCCCCCACATCAGAGTACTCAATGTCACCATATTCCTCTTCTGGTTCATAGTCCTCTTCATCTTGGGACTCATATTCTCCAGCCTCCGTAATCAACATGACCCGGTTGTTTGGGCACTCCCTTGAGATGTGTCCACGACCCCTACACTTGAAACAAGTGATGTCACGTGATCTTTGAGGGTTAGAAGACTTACCAGGCTCTCTCTGGTCATGGGTGGGTTCAGGAGGCTTGCTCTTGAACCTTGACTCGATCTCTATGCTCTTGCCTTTGTCTACGGGCTTGGGCATGTTGCTTGGTGCCCAAGGTGTCTTAGGCTTGCTGCGGATGTCTTGGCTCTTACGTTTGATGTGCTACTCAGCCTGGACAGATAGGTGGAACAAGTCTTTGAAGTCATTGTAGATTTGCCTTTCCACATTGCGGCTGATTCTTTCTTGGAGTCCATCCAAGAATTGTGCCATCAATGCTTCTTCATCATCATTGAGCTCCAATCTGTTCCTTAGCTTCTCAAACTCTTCATAGTACTCCTCTACTGCTCTGGTACCCTACTTAAGAGTATGAAAACGACGTTGCAAGTCCCTATGAAAGTAAGGTAGAACAAACCTTTGTCGCATGACATCCTTCATGTCGACCCATGAATCTATAGGCCTCATTCTCTTCCTCCTTCTGTCAGATACCTCACGATCCCACCAGATGAGGGCATTGTCCGTGAGTTGTGCTACTGCCATTGAGACTCTCCTAGGTCCTGGTTGGTTGTAATGATCAAAGATATGATCCATTCTTCTCTCCCAATCTAGGTAAGCCTCCGGGGTCTACTTTTCCTGCAAAACTTGGAGGAGTTAGCTTAACATCATGATGAGTTACCCGGTTATAGGCGTGTTTATCTCCATCCTCATGATGTCTAGGAGGCATTCTTGGTCTCTGGTGAAGACCATATGGCTCAAAGCCATCATCTTCTGCCTCTGGTTGCCGTGGAGGTCCTCTCGGCCTATGGTGATAGTTATGAGGTTATGTGTCCTCATCTCCATCTGGCTGGGGTTCCTCGTGTTCGTGCCGTGTCCTAAGGTGCTCAGGACCCTCAGGACGGTCTTGCTCAGCTCTCACGTGCCTTATGGCCTGGAATCTCACAGGCCTCTCCACGCGCTCCAATCTCTCACCTATGGATGCGAGTTGTGTTTGGAGTGTGGTGAACATGGCCATCATGGTCTCGGCTGCATCTCTATTTTCTTCTCCCATTGGGTACTACAAGGAAGAAAACAAGTTATGCTACTCCTAAATTGTTAGGAGGGTTTTCCTTTTATAAGGGATTCAAAAAAATGCAAAAAGAAAACTCTAAGGAATGGAAAATTCGAATATAAGGATATTTGAATAAAAGGAAATGTTCTTGACAACTATTGCTAGCTGTCCAATTCGAAATCTTTGGTATTTTTCCTATTTTCTTTTCTTTTCTTTTTCTTTTCTTTTTAATTTAACTTAAAAATAATGAAAATATGAATTAAACAAAAAGGAAAACGTGAATGGCAATGCAAAAGTGAATCTAAACCCTAGTGATACACGTAGAAGGCTAGATGCACTCGGTTTGGAGTTTGATGTTATTTTTTTGATTTTTCTTGAATGCGAGTTAAACTAATGCAAGAACTAAAAACAAAACAAGCTAAAGGATAGAAACAACCTGGTTTAGGAGCTTTAAGCTCTGATACCAAAATGATACAAGCCTTGATCCAAGGATGTATGCGCGTGGGCTGTTTGGAAAAGTTTAGATGAGAAACTCGACCTTACACTTCTTGGATAGGGGTTTTTGGATTGGTATTCGATGGAAAGGTGAAGTGAACCACACGAGGGGTGATGAACCTCGTGATAAATCACAAACTTAGAGCTAGGAGGGCTGGTCTCAACTAGATTCTAAGCTCACAAGATTCTTGAGAGAAAACTTGTTGGGGAAAAAGTTCTATCTTTATTAATATCAAAAAGGTTGTCGAACTACAATACTGGAAGGAGCCTTATTAATATATTCGACAGCTTGACCTTCTAGGGTCGACTCAAATAAAGAAAAGGAAAGTTTACAAAAGTGCACAAATGGAAAAGATACAAAAGTGTATAACCAAAAAAGGACATATTCCTAAAATGTTCTTGACTCAAAAATTTAAAGAATCTAGATCCTTCCCTGCAAAACAGAAAGAGGCATATACTCAAATTGAAACTTACCTTAACTTAACTCACGGCCAAGAAATGGAAGTCTTCGACTTGGAGTAGGGTTAAGAATCTTTGGGCCCTGACCACTCTTGCCACTAAAGCCCAAGTCTCTGATGTCCCTTGTGTTGTTGAGAAGCCTTTGGACTCTTCCTTGCACTTCTGGCCCATTTTCCTTAGTCGATCTTCTTCTAAGAGCTTGTCGACCCATAAGCTGAATTTGTGGAAGAGTGCCCTTGATCTGCTTCTTGTCATTGCTCCTTGAGGTACCACTGGTGTAGAGACTTCCTCTAGGTGCATTTCCTGGAGCTGGTAGCTCATCTAGTCCGATGCTTCTTGTGTAGAAGTGGAAATGCGCGTGTACTCGGCTGGATCGGCTGTACCGGCTGGACTGTGGAGGTACTGGCCGGAATGCCTTCAGGACCGGCCAAGTTGATCCCGGAGTTGGTGGCATCACCAAGGAGACCGGCGGTGTCATCCACGTCGCCACCTAGTGTGCCGGAAGCTTGGGCCTCTCTGCCGGCAATGCTGACCGGTTTGGTCCTATTGGTCGAGGGTCCGGCGGTACTGCTTGATCCGGCAGACGTGCCAGATGGTCCGGCTGTCTCGGGCAAGCTTCCTGGTCGGCCAGTCTGGTCTCCTGGCTCGATGTACGACCTGGTGTCCTCATCACTTAGGCATCATCTCTCGTTGGCTAAATTGCGATAAGCATGTTCCGGCCTACCTACACATTTTGTCTACACTTATCAGGAGCAAAACATCATCGATCTTGACGTTTATTAGCTACTTCAGTCCCTAGCATTAAGCACATCCTAAACATCATAGATTTATCATCTAATCTATGCAAACAACCCTAAGTCAATATCAGATTCCCCTAATTGATCTTGTCCACGATCCATACAAAAAACTACTCAAAATATTCAAATAAACAACAAACACAATGAAATAGAAGAAATGAAACACAAGAGAAGAGATAGGATAAATGAATTCTTCACTAGAAACCAAGAGTACAAGAACAAGAATTGAAAGCAAAATCTCCTCTAAAAAATTGGCCACAATAAGAAACTGAACAAAACTTAAGATAAATGTGTTTTAGAAGGGTTTATATAGTGTCTCTAACAAATATGTTTAATCTCGGGGGCGAACCGGTTAACTTAAAATAGTTTAGAAGAGTTTGGACTCGGGTTAGCCCGAGATCGGCCAGATGAGATTTGCCTGATTGCCAATCTCTGAATGGGAAGAGAGTTGGCTCGGGTTGACTAAGATTGGCATGATGGCCGATCTCCTGACGGGTAGAGAGTTAGCTTAGGTTTGCCTGAGATCGGCCAGCTGAGATCAACCTGATGGCCGATCGCTTGATGGGCAGAGAGTTGGCTCGAGTTGGCCAGAGATCGGCAATCTAAGATGGGCCTGATGGCCGATCTTCTGGCTTCCAGGAGACTCCTTGGCCAGTTCTTCGTTGCTTGATTCCATCTAACTTCTCGTTTTACCTAAAAATATCGAGAAGGTATACAACATGCAAAACGCATGCTTTAACCTATAGAATGCATTGTCAAATGCAAAGGATGGATAAAATGCCTAGAACGCTAATGAAGACAAGGAAAAAGTGATTAAATGCAGGGGGAAACAATGAAAAAACCATGATTATCAGTTATGCTCCGTGGTGTTCCATTTTTGAAATACTTCTCAGCTTATTCAAACGCTCTCTCTTAGCTCTTGTTGCTTCTCTCTCTAATTGTGGTACGTCGAATTCACTCAGGTGCAGGTCTATTTGCCCTTTGGTTCTCGTGTTCATACACCTACAAGACCGAAGAAATTACAATTAGAATCAATAAAAATAAATAAATAAATAAATCTTAAGTGAATCAAAATACTAATGGCTATTGCTAACTTCTACGACAATAGTGCTAAAAACTTGATGGGTTTAAAGTTTAGTCCCTATACGACTCCAAGTGTAGAGTAACCGAAGTACTAATTGGATATCAAATCCATAGGAAAGATAGAACAACACACTAAGAACAACGCACTAGAACAACTCAAGGTAATGTTCCATTGACTAACGATGCTATATGTTTGATTAAATAAATTCCTAAGACATAGAACACTTTTGACTTGGCCATTCCACTCATGTGGCAGTAGCCCATTTATTAGCCTAACGATTAATATTCAAGTCTTGTGAACAGTAACTTATTGACTAGCAATCCTTATGTTAAGGTCTATCTTAGTCTACCAGTCACCTTAAACATCAACTTTTGTTGGCTAAGATGTGATAGGTAGGATTAGGCTTTACCTACACATTCTGTCTATAGCTCTCGGAAGCAAAATATCATAAGTCTAGAGATTCATTAGCTACTTCAATCCTAACATAAACCATATTTTAATCATAAGGAATTTGTTATCTAATCTACCTAAAAATCATTAATCAATATCTTATTCCATTAATCTACCTTATCCACAATCTATAAAGTAAACTACTCACACATAATCATAGCAATGACCAAAACAATGAAATAGGCAATAGAAAACATAAATAAAAGATAGAGTTAGAAATTGATGAAAAGTTGCAAGAACAAAAATCTCCCAAGTTGCATGTCTAAAAATCGGCCAAGAGAAAAGAAGATAGGTCATTTGTGACCTATAAGGGTTTATATAGTTTCCCTCAAACAACTAGGTTTCACCTAAGACAAACTAGGTTAAGCCAAAAATAATATAACGATTAACTAACTCAATGAATGAAACATATGGACCATGGGTAAGGCATTCGACTCGTGGTAATGTTCCATTGACTAACGATGTTACATGTTTGATTAAATAAATTCCTAACACATAGAACACTTTTACTAGGCCAATCCACTCACGTGGCAGTAGCCCATTTATTAGCCTAACGATTAATATTCAAGTCTTGTGAACAGTAACTTATTGACTAGCAATCCTTATGTTAAGGTCTATCTTAGTCTACCAGTAACCTTAAACATCAACTTTTGTTGGCTAAGATGTGATAGGCAGGATTAGGCTTTACCTACACATTCTGTCTATAGCTCTCGGAAGCAAAATATCATAAGTTTAGAGATTGATTAGCTACTTCAATCCTACCATAAACCATATTTTAATCATAAGGAATTTGTTATCTAATCTACCTAAAAATCATTAATCAATATCTTATTCCATTAATCTACCTTATCCACAATCTATAAAGTAAACTACTCACACATAATCATAGCAATGACCAAAACAATGAAATAGGCAATAGAAAACATAAATAAAAGATAGAGTTAGAAATTGATGAAAAGTTGCAAGAACAAAAATCTCCCAAGTTGCATGTCTAAAAATCGGCCAAGAGAAAAGAAGATAGGTCATTTGTGACCTATAAGGGTTTATATAGTTTCCCTCAAACAACTAGGTTTCACCTAAGACAAACTAGGTTAAGCCAAAAATAATATAACGATTAACTAACTCAATGAATGAAACATATGGACCATGGGTAAGGCATTCGACTCGTGGTAATGTTCCATTGACTAACGATGTTACATGTTTGATTAAATAAATTCCTAACACATAGAACACTTTTACTAGGCCAATCCACTCACGTGGCAGTAGCCCATTTATTAGCCTAACGATTAATATTCAAGTCTTGTGAACAGTAACTTATTGACTAGCAATCCTTATGTTAAGGTCTATCTTAGTCTACCAGTAACCTTAAACATCAACTTTTGTTGGCTAAGATGTGATAGGCAGGATTAGGCTTTACCTACACATTCTGTCTATAGCTCTCGGAAGCAAAATATCATAAGTTTAGAGATTGATTAGCTACTTCAATCCTACCATAAACCATATTTTAATCATAAGGAATTTGTTATCTAATCTACCTAAAAATCATTAATCAATATCTTATTCCATTAATCTACCTTATCCACAATCTATAAAGTAAACTACTCACACATAATCATAGCAATGACCAAAACAATGAAATAGGCAATAGAAAACATAAATAAAAGATAGAGTTAGAAATTGATGAAAAGTTGCAAGAACAAAAATCTCCCAAGTTGCAAGTCTAAAAATCGGCCAAGAGAAAAGAAGATAGGTCATTTGTGACCTATAAGGGTTTATATAGTTTCCCTCAAACAACTAGGTTTCACCTAAGACAAACTAGGTTAAGTCAAAAATAATATAACGATTAACTAACTCAATGAATGAAACATATGGACCATGGGTAAGGCATTCGACTCGGGGTAATGTTCCATTGACTAACGATGTTACATGTTTGATTAAATAAATTCCTAACACATAGAACACTTTTTACTAGGCCAATCCACTCACGTGGCAGTAGCCCATTTATTAGCCTAAAGATTAGTATTCAAGTCTTGTGAACTGTACTTTATTTACTAGCAATCCTTATGTTCAAGTCTATCTTAGTCTACCAGTCACCTTAAACATCAAATTTCATTGGCTAAGATGTGATAGGCAGGATTAGGCTTTACCTACACATTCTGTCTATAGCTCTCGGAAGCAAAATATCAGAAGTTTAGTGATTGATTAGCTACTTCAATCCTACCATAAACCATATTTTAATCATAAGGAATTTGTTATCTAATCTACCTAAAAATCATTAATCAATATCTTATTCCATTAATCTACCTTATCCACAATCTATAAAGTAAACTACTCACACATAATCATAGCAATGACCAAAACAATGAAATAGGCAATAGAAAACATAAATAAAAGATAGAGTTAGAAATTGATGAAAAGTTGCAAGAACAAAAATCTCCCAAGTTGCAAGTCTAAAAATCGGCCAAGAGAAAAGAAGATAGGTCATTTGTGACCTATAATGGTTTTTATATTTTCCCTGAAACAACTAGGTTTAACCTAAGACAAACTAGGTTAGGCCAAAAATAATAACAAACTGGCCGTGAATGGCCAGTGTGATCGATTGTTGGGCCGATTGAAGGGCAGGTATGCAAGCGGCTAGCTTAGCATATGAGAGATCGGCCTGGACGATCGGCCAACTCGCCGATCGCTGGGCAGGCTTGTGTGCAATCAGTTGGTGTGATGGGTTAATGGGTAGATCGCTGGATAACAGCAATGGACAGGCTGGGCTTCGCGTGGGAATGGTCGGGGCGATCGGCCAACCGGGCGTTCGCGTGGGAATGGTCGGGGCGATCGGCCAACCGGGCGTTCGCGTGTGCTCCAGAGAATCTAGCTCTCTCATATTGTCTATCTCCTTCTCCAACCTTTGGTTGCATATGGCCATGCTTCAAACTCTCCTTTTTACACGCTGCACTCGAAAACACTCGAGAAAAACATGCAAAGATGAAAAATGCATGCCTTAAACTATATAATGCAGTGCTATATGAGAATAAATGTGAAAAATGGTGGATAAATGACCTAAAATGCAAATGAAGACTAGAAAAATAGTGGTGAAATTCAGGGCAAAACAATGCAAAAACACATAACTATCAGTGATGTTAGGAGATGAATCGAAGATGGAAGTAAAAGGTAAAATATCATCAATTTATTTCAAATGTTTACTATATGCCAAGTATGAAGACAAACATCTTGAGTTTTGGAAAACTCTTAGTGAAAGATTATGATATTCAATTAAAAGATAATAACTTTTCTTTAAGAGATTGTGCTAGTAATCTCATCACCGAGGTGCCAATGTCAAGCAATAGAATGTTTGTCATTAACATTCAAAATGATATCGCACAATGTCTCAAGATGGTTATAAGGAAGAATCTTTGCTTTGACATCTTTGATTCTGAGATCTCAATTTTGGAGGACTGGACGTACTTTCCAAGAAATAAATGGTGAGAGCATTGCCTTGCATCAACCCTCCAAATCAAATTTTTGAAGGGTGTCTACTTGAAAAACAATTCAAATTGAGCTTTCCGAAGGAATCAAACAGTACAAGAGCTTGGAAGCCACTATAACGTATACACACAGATGTTTGTGGTCCGATCAAGACTAGTTCACTCGGTAAAAATAACTATTTTCTTCTCTTTATTGATGATGTTTCAAAAACATGGGTTTATTTTTTGAAGGAAAATCAGATGTGTCTGAAAACTTCAAAGAGTACAAAACTCATGTTGAAAAGGAAAGTGGTCTTGTGGTCAAAGCCATGAGATCCGATCGTGAATGAGAGTTCACTTCCAAAGAATTTCAGAAGAGGGGTTCATAGATAATTAGCGGTGCCAAGATTCTCTCAACAAAATGGAGTAGTGGAAAGTAAGAATAGAACGATTCTTGAGATGGCGAGGAGCATGCTAAAAGTAAAAGAGATTACCACATGAGCTATGGGCAGAAGTGGTTGCATGTGCGGTTTATCTAGCGAAGCGATCTTTAGTGTAAAGCATCTCAGGAAAAACACCAGAAGGAGCTTGGAGTGGAAGGAATCCTAGTGTTTCTCATGTAAGAGTTTTTGGAATCATTTCTCATGCTCATGTAGTAGACAAAAAACAGAGCAAACTAAATGATAAAAGTGAGAAGTACATCTTCATTGGTTATGACAACAATACCAAAAACTGAAAGCTCTACAGTCTAGATACAAAGAAGCCAATGGAATCTTCATTACTCAAGAAGCTTATGCTATAGAAGTGCTTAAGAAGTTTAAGATAGATGAATGACTCGAACCCCGTAAGTACGCCAATGTAATGTGGAGTTAAGTTGTCAAATTATGAAAAAGGATAGATGGTTGATCCAACACTATTTAAAAGCTTGGTTGGAATCTTACGTTACTTAACAACAACTCACCTCAAATTGGAGTTGACATTTTATATGCAATTGGAGTTGTGAATCGATACATGGAGCATCCAACAACAACTCACTTCAAGGCAACTAAGAGAATTTTCTGTTATATCAAAGCTACAATCAATTTTGGCTTGTAATACTTTGTTGCTAATTATTACAAACTCGTTGGATTTAGCGATAACGATTGGAGCAGAGACGTGGATGACAAAAAAATACAAGTGATTTGTGTTCTACATTGGACATACATCATTCACATGGATAGCAAAGAAGCAACTGATTGTCACTCTTTCCACCTGTGAAGCGAAGTACGTACCTGCTACTTCATGTGTTTAACATGTATTTTTGGCTATGAAACTTGTTAAAGGAGTTGAGCTTACCACAAGAGGAACCAAAAAAGTTCTTCATGGACAACAAGTCAACAATAACATTGGCGAAGAAGCTAGTATTCCATGATCGAAATAAGCACATTGACACACGGTATGACTATATTAGAGACTGTGTAACCAAGAAGGATGTACAATTGGAGTATGTGTAAATAAATGATTATGTAGTTGATATTTTCACCAAACCACTCAAATGTGAATACGAGTTTGGTTGGAGTAACAAAATTAATTTTAAGAGAGTGTTGAAAATCAAACATAATTTTGGGTCAAGTTTAATTATGAGATCCAAATATTATTTGGACTAAATCTAAATTTGATCCAAATTCTAAAATATATCTACAATCATCTCACACCTCTTTAGAAAGAAATATCAAGATAATTGTAATAAATAATATAGATATTATGAAAGAAATGCCTAGATTTATGATTAAAATATTTAGATACTTTGTAATTTGAAGATTATAAATACCTTCATGCTCTTTCATTTGTAGTCAAATTGTTTCAAGAAAAACAAGTTTCTCTAAAAAATAATTTTTTTTTCTTCTTTCTAAAATTTCTAGTTTTTCAAAGTTTCTTATACACTTTCTTCACCACAACTAAATTATTTCCTTCCAACAAAATATACTACCAAAACAGAAAAAACAAAAGAAGAAAATACCAATGAAGACGAGACGATATAAAAGGGGAATAAAAGACAAATACAAAAAAGGATATTATGATTTTCTTTTATTTTCGTTTTACAAATATCCTAATATTTTGGATTTGAATCAATACAATCTAAATGCTGATTTTTTATATTTTTTGGTGTTTGAGTGGTCAAAGAATACCCTCTAAAAATTAAATTATTGGTTAAATTTTAATAAAATTTAAAATTTTTGAATATTTTGGTATTTCGAACACTTTCATCTAATACTAACCAATGTATTTAGATTTATAATTTTATTTTTTTGAATATTTTAGTTATCCATTTGATGTTTGGTTTTGATTAGGTTTCCATTTTTAAAATATAAAAAAGTTTAGGATCTATTTGGATATTTTATCGATTTTTTTTTGTTCTGACATCTTTTACTATATGGTTTCTGTTTGGAGTTTTACCCATATCTAAAAACAGTAATATGTTTTTGTTATTTGGTTGATACAAATTCCATTTGTGATATTAGTTTTAAATCTCATGTAATTTTAAATGTTATTATGTTAAATAGCAACTGAAACAAACAGTTACAATCTGATTAAATTCGTATTCACTAGGATATTAAAATGAGTTTTAAATTACTAGATTTTTAATAAATTTTTATAATAAGTAAATATCCACTTACATCTATTTATCATATTTAAGTTGAATAGGTTTAAATAACATCTAATTAAAATCCATTTATTAAAAGAATTGTTTTTAAAAAAATCAATATCCTATTAAATCTATTTATGTTAAATCAAAAGTGATTTAAAAATATATTTAATAATAATTTAGTAATCAATTATATTTTTTTGCATAAAATAAAAATTACGTTTGACAAAAAATGGAAAATTCAGAATGTTTCTCTTCGCCTTGCTAATTGATGGTGTCACACTAACTTTATCCCGAACAACTTCATCCATTTGATTATGCAATATATCAATGATCAAATTATTCAGTTTTGCATTTGCTTCTTCATTATCCATATTTGGAGATATATTATATATATTTCTGATTGTAAATATATCAAATTTACATCTTTGACAATAATTTTTATTTTCTTCATCTTGCTAATTGGTAGTCACACCAACTTCATACCAAACACCTTCATCCCATTCATCATGCAAGATATTAATGATCAAGTTGTTCAATTATGCATCAACTTCTTCGTTATCCCACTTTGGATAAATATTTTCTTATGATTGTAAAATTAAATGTCTCATCCGTATCTATTTTTTGAAACAATCAGTTTACAATATCAAAAGTTAAAGAGAATCATTAAATACTTTTTTACCTCATTATGAGCTTTTTTCTCCAACATGAACTGTTCCTTTTTTCTCCAACATGAACTGTTCAAAATCAAATTTTTTACTGGATCCATCTCAACAAAGAATAGTTATTTCGCTTCATTCCTTCCGATTTCCATATAGGATTCCCAATTCAGAAACTGATTCGGACGCCCAAATGATTATTCACAGCCATGCAATGTATACATCTTCCTTGCATCAAATACTAACATACTAACCGACTCCAACAAACTTGCGAAATCCACACAGCCTTATTGATAACTTTGAAGCCTCTCTGCAACAAGAACTCTTTTAACAGGAGTCAAAAGCATTTTACTGGTAGGAAAAATGTCATAAATTCCAACATACAAAATAACAAAATATCCTATACTTTTTCTTTTCTCAAAACTCCAATTCTTGTCATTTTTCAATAACTGTTGACATGTTTAAGGTTAGTTCCAATACTAAAAATATTAAAATTTTTATCAAAACTCTTTATGTTCAATATCTCAATCGTCTGAGACAAATTGATCACAATATAAACATGTGATATGTGCAAATCCATATAGAAAGAACCTAACAGGACGGCCATTTATCAAATACTACATCTCATGCTTTCATTTCATTGCCATTTGATGCATTAAAAAGTAGTGGATAATTTTTGAAGACCAAATGTATTGTTTGATTGAGCTTGATAATAACCCCAATTGTTGAATTCTTCAAGAAACTTTACACATCATTTCGAACAGCTTTTTATATCATTTGTAAATTGGACAAATATTAGTTTTGGTCATGATGCGGTTTTACAGGAGTGTTTTACCTTTTAAATAAAGACACAAATAGTATTTTTTGTTTCTTTTTCTTTGAAATCATATCTAACAAAAATATTGAAAAATGATATTTAAAAATTACAAAGCATCATAAATATTCAATAAACACATCACAATAGTCAAATAAATCTATCATTATTAGCTAATAAATCTACCATCATTAGTCAAAAAAAATATGTCATCACATTCAAATAAATATGTCATCATTAGATAATAATTTTGCCACTATATTCAAATAAATTTGCGTTATTAGTATATAAATCTGCCACTAAAATAAAATAAATATGTCATCATTAGTAAATAAATATGTCATTAGAATCAAATAAATGTATCATCATTAGTAAATAAATTTATCACTAGACATATAAATCTATCATTATTAATAAATAAATTAATCATTTTAATTGGGAGGAGGATGTGAACTATTGGTTGCATTACCTATACGTCTATCCCAGATGTGTGGAGTTAAACTCTACATTCTATTGTATGAGGGTGTTAAATTTTCATATGAAAATGATCGACTATTGGGTCGCCCGTTGTGGCCCAATGATAAAAAAATCTTTCATTTTAATTTTAAAGTCAAATAAATATGCCACCATAGTAAATCACATCAAACTCAAATAGTATAAATCTGTCATCATATTTAAATAAATATGTCATCATATTCAAATAATCATGCTATCACATTCCAATAAATATGTCATCATCATTAATAAATTTACCATCAACGCTCAATAACTTTGTCATCATTATCAATTAAATATAATATCAAAATTAAGTAAATTTGTGATCAAAGACAAATAAATCTACTATGAAATTGCATACATTCAAATAAGTTTTCTACTATCATAGTTTATCCAAATAAATATGTATACATTTCTCGTCAACAAACATATACGCATCAAAATTCAAAATATTGTACTTGAATCTAAAAAATGAAATCTTACCGGATTTCGTATCGAAATCTTGATTTTTCACAAAATCCATATCAGTATTCCAAAACAAATAACGTTTCGACTTTTTCTACTTCGCTAGTTTTGCCTTTGCATGTTGGAAAACAAACGTTCACCGAATAGCCTAACCTTTACAAGAGATGTTGCCATAGAGTGAGACGGCAATGGGGGATGAGACAAGAGATATTGTCGATGGGTTGAGACGATGGCAAAACAGGGAAGAGGAAGTTGCGATGGATAAAACGATGAAAAAGGCAAAAGAAACAAGAGAAAGAAGACCACGAGAAAGGAAGAAACTGAAAGCCAAAAATGAGGATGAAGAAAATTGTTGATAGTTTAGGGTTTGTGACAAAATGGGTTTGGTTATTAAAATTTTTTGGTATTGAAAAGGTACGACAAGGAAAACTGTTCTTTGTTATTTTTAAATGCTTTCGTTTAAAACAATCACATAATTGTAAATAACAAGTATTTGATTGGTTTACATGATTTTTGACAAATAAAACGTGAATTATTTTAATAAATAATATTGTAAGGATGTTATTTCAGTTATTACAGAATAAATCTGTTATTATTGGTCATTTTTCTTATAATTACGGAACATATTTGTTGGCTTCCTAAGCACTCAACTGCACAAGATTTTCAATGTTCTTTTTTATCTTGGTTCGTTTCATTTAGTCCTGTCATAAGTAGTTATTACCTAGCGGTCTCGCCTTGTTTGACTCGATGCAGGATTGGTATGGGTTGTAAAAAGTTAATTAGTTTAAAAACAGAATGGATGCGGATTGAACCTAATATATAACGGGGCGGGTGCGAGCCGAACTTAATATAACGGGGTGGATGCGGGTTGAATCTAATATATAGTGGGGTAGATGCGGGTTGAACTTAATATATAACAGAACAAATGCGGATTACTACTTTTTGGTTAACGGGTTTGATGGGTATCCACAAATTTTGGTTTATTTCGTTGATGTTCTCAAATATTTGAATAGACCCAAATACCCAATACCCTAGTCTCTAACAAAACGACTCTACCTAAGTAACCTAAACCCTAATCTAACTATATCAGGAGTCATCTTCTACAGGTGTCCTTTCCGGCAACCTCCAGCATCTTTCCAACGTCAAGGTGAGGGACTCTCTCTCTATCTCTCGATTTCCCTCTCTCGATCTCTCTCTCACGAATCGATCTCTCTCTCTCTTTGAACCCTCTCTCAATCTCTTTCTCTCACGATTTGGTTGCCTCGCTCCCGCTTCTCGATGGTATATTTCTTGATCTCTCTCTTTTTGGTTTGATGATTAGCTCTTTACTATGCTAATGATACCATGCTTATAGTGAGTGAAATGGTGAAAGAACTGGAATATGAAGAATAGTTGAACAAAAAGGCTTACGTGTGCAAACTCACACAACTTTATTAGAAATCTCTTAAACAAGTTCATTCCAACATGTTTAATCAGCTTTACACGATGTCACCCTTGACTCGCCCCTGAACGATTTCTATCTATCCGAGCTCACCTGTGCGACGCCTGTCGCACACACTCTTTGTTCACTGGCCAAGTTCACCTAATCATGAGCTACCCCTTTTTATCAACCTCACAAAACCTAATCCTAGGGTTTTTTTATCATAAAACTATTTATATGACTCACTAGGTAACCTTAATTCCATATTTAGTGAATCTCTAATATTCACAAAATATGTCATTGCTTATTGTGTAGATTCTTGTCTTGCGCAATACTCTCCAGAGCTCATCCACTTGTGCGGGCCACATCACACCTCATGAGCTCCAATCATATTACACCACCTATGCAACATCCACCTGGACAACCCTTCGCTGTTGCACCACCTATAGAACGTCCACCTTATTTTGCATAGTCTCGTCTTGCAAAATATTTTTCACTGCTCATCCACTTGTGATATGCCTCGTCACACTTCATGAGCTCCAATCATAGTACACCACATGTGCAACATCCGCCTAGAAACTCCTGTGTTGTTGAACCACCTGTGCAACGATCACCTTCGCACTTCTATGCTAACAGTCTCTCCCTTTTGGTCTAAGTGTTGACACCTCAATGTACCTGCATCAAACCAAATGACCAAACACACACATACACACGACCAAACATGAGTAACGTTCAAAACAACCAGTTATGAACAATCCAACACACAACCTCGGACCTGAATTAGTTTCTAGTATCATAAGACACATCAGTTCCAAAGCATAACATCCAGCATAGTTCCACCTACGCCTCAACACCTAAACAACAAAACAACATTTGTCCTAGCACACCACAACATTTCAACCTAACAAGTACTCCCTCTATCGTTTGGAATTTGTTCCCCATCAGGTACTCGTCATCGCCCCATTCTTCTTCAATCCCACCTGTTTGTTGCGAACGTGTGTGACCACTCCAGATGTATTCTCCTCCTACTTGAGTGCACACTTAGAGCAAAATTAACCACAAAGGTCAGATAAACCGAAGGTAGTGGGAAACATGTACCTTTTGCACGCACTTGCACTTTTCGAACCAAGTTAGCAAGTGCTTTGAGATCGGTAGCTAGACTGGATATTGAAGATGATTTAGACTCTTGTTTCACACTACGTCTTTGCTTTGGATCAAGGTCCATTGCACATGTCCTCCATTATCCGGTGCAACAGTAATAGCTAAACTTGATCATAAACTTTCTTACCAAAATCGAATTCCTTTCTTTGAAGCATCATAAACAGAAATTGAGCTCTCCCCTTAATCATGGACAACTTATTCGATGTTCGAAGCCAATTCCTTTCCAATGCATCCGCTTGCCTCCTGTCAAGGTGCTAAATCTCTCTTCGCACATATATCATGTTGATGCACAATTGACACACAAGATTATACAAATTTCCATAAAATTCTCATGAGGAATAGGTTGACTCTTATATGCACAGGAAACCGAAACACTAGATAAACATAACTGCTCTAAAAATCTTCACCACTAAAAGAAATGGTTAGTAAGAATCAAAACCGTTGCACAATAATGAAACACATGTTCAATTCCCCTATATTTCTCACTCTTAGACATATGCATGAATGCATCACGGGTAGTTTGAATAGGTCTATCAATAGAGTTTAAGTGCATTCATCATACCCGAGAAACTGAAGACAAATAAAAAAAATTTATATTAAAACAAAATCTACTCTATTGAACAAGTACATGTATGGAAAGTCTAACACAAATATAATCAATGGAACAACATGAGATTATCACTACTCTCATCATGGTGTGGTGCATTTAAAGAAAACTTAGGATCAACATGCCAACCACCACTAATGCCATAGACATTCTGCAATGCAAGTTATCAACATATAATACATCATCAGAGGTTCTAAAGGTTTGAATCATGATCTATCTCTACTGAGATTGTGGTAGCAACCTGAGCCGAGAACATATTTTTCTATTCTCAAAGAATTTTCTCTGCCCAATCCGGATAGTGATCATGCTTAGAATAGAATGTTGTATCATCTTGTGCCCAACCAAGTATCCATCATGTTAGGCCTTATCTTTTCTACACATTTTTCTTTTCTTCCCCTTTTTCCTCGTTTTTTTAAATATAAAATATCTACAACCATTGCCACCACTGCACAAGTTCATTGCACACAATTTCTATTTCATTAACAGTGGTTGGCATGAAATTTTGAGGAGGTGATCTGTACAATGGGAATAAAACACATCGTGACTGAAGATTATGACAACCAGTCATGTTAGAATTAATATCCTTTGTATAAAGTAGACCTAAACCTAGAGTCCGTTTCACATATTTGATGATGCATTTGA
Source organism: Pugionium cornutum (assembly GCA_018901935.1). Taxonomy (NCBI): domain Eukaryota; kingdom Viridiplantae; phylum Streptophyta; class Magnoliopsida; order Brassicales; family Brassicaceae; genus Pugionium; species Pugionium cornutum. The sequence goes on from CM032155.1 coordinate 15,479,799, forward strand.
TTCCACCAAATGTGAGGTACGTGGGCTCGCTTAGTATATTGCACATACTCCACCTCGTTTGGATTCTGTTTCAACCAAAAATCGAGTAAGACGCTCATACCATACCTTAGGTGTTTGTTTCAGCCCATACAATGCTCACTTAAGCTTGTAGACATGATCTGGATGCTTTGGATCCTCAAGGCCTTTTGGTTGTGAAACATATACTTCCTCTTGAAGTAGTCCGTTCAGAAATGCAACTTTCACATCCCTTTAAAACAGCCTGAAATTCAGTTTGCAAGCAATACTAGGTAGCAATCTAATAGATTCAAGGCGTGCAACAGGAGCCAAGGTCTCCTCAAAATCAACACCTTTGATTTGACAACAGCTTTGTACAATCCACCATGCCTTGTTTCAAATAGTGTTGCCATCTTCATTGATCTTGCGCTTGAAGATCCACTTAGTACTCACCACATTAGCGTATTTCAAATCCCAAACATCGTGCCCAGTGAGCTGACCTAGCTCATCTCACATTGCCTTGATCCAAGACTCATCGCACAATGCCACATGAACATTCTTTGGCTCGCACAGAGATACACAACAAACCAATTTCACCATGTTCTTCAAATCAATGTGTATCTCTTGAATACTACTTTCCAGCTTGGGAATCTCTCTAACTACTTGCTCTTGAACGATTCTCTGAGGACCATGTACATTCATGTGTCCAAGACGCCTGTGCAATAGGTCTAACTAATACTCAACAATTGATAAGCATGATTACTCAACAACTGATAAGCATAATTCTAAATTTGTCCACATGTAGCAGTTGTTATTTGATCTAACTCCAAGAAATTTCGTGCACCTTTTCTCATTTATAGCTCGATAGTCTATCTTGGTGAATTCTTCTATCCAACCCTCCTCGCATAGTTGAGTGATGCTGATTAGATTTGCTTTCAAACCTTGGATGTAGTACACATTTCTCAAGCAAGGTTGTGTATCTGGGTCAAGCTCACCAACACCAACTATTTTCCCTTCAGGTCCATCTCCAAATGTCACACTGCCTCCTTTAACTTTGACATACATTTTCAAGAGTTTTGGATCTCCTGCCATGTGTCGTGAGCATCCACTGTCAAAGTACCACTTTATGCATTCATGGCTTGATCAAAAGATATAAGCCACCTTCCCATCAAGTTTTTCTTTCCCCTGTACATTTTGTTGTTACACACAGATTGCTCACAGATTTCCTGTTCGACACAATATGTATCTTCTCATATAACACTGTTTTGTCAATCCATACCATACGATCTCTTTTAGATTCTGGATAGCATTGACCTTCTGTCCAAGCCTTTCTGATGCATGTTCGAAAGGCCCTACACTTTCATCTGATATGCGCCCTCTTTCCACAATAGTAGCATCCATTATGTCCGACTCCTGTGTAACCACTTACTACAGGATTCTTTCCAACCTTATAGAATTTTTAACAATAGACTGATTTTGCAATTCACCAGCATGACTTTGAGAATGAACAACTTAACAAAGTTCTTCAGATTGGTGCATTCAGCCTTAGAACTTGAGCCCTCATTTTCTTTGTATCCTGTGTAACCTAGTCCCTAGTTTTATTTTACAGGTCTTTCCATAGCTAAGATTTGATCCGACAACTCAGATCCTTTATTCAATATTCGTACCTTCTTATAGTTCTTTGTCAGATCGTGTTCCAATGCTTTGCTCTTATCCCTTTCCTGAATTAGCAGCTCATTCATCTTGTCCAACCGTGTTTCCAGAATCTGAATCCTTTGTATCTCTAGATGTCCCTGTTGCACAGTAATTGCTGCTTGCACTGGACTCGTTTCAGCATTGTTTGTGTTGTTGCTACTCTCTAGATCGAAAATATTGACTTTTGTTTCCAAAATTGCCTTATCCTTGAGCAATTGTCAAACAACACTCGATATTCAGTCTTTGCATCCACCTCATCATCATCATCTGAATCTGAATCGAGTTCATCATCATCATCAACTTTCTCTCCTGTAAATGAAACAAAATTCATCAGATTATTCTCATCATCACTATCATCAGATTATGTGTCACTAAAACT
>CM032155.1:15482366-15495827 GCA_018901935.1 Pugionium cornutum
AATATTTATTCAGGTTGCAATCTTAAATGAAATGTTAAGCTTATTTGTTCAACATTTATTAATCAAGTTAATTGTCTCTGAATATTAACGTGAAACATTAGTCATGTTCGTTTGTTAGTCACGGTTCCCTGTGGTTGCAGCTGCGGTAGTTTGTTGTTCATTTCGCTGTTGTAGCCATTTACGGTCAATCGCAGCGGTTAGCCATTGCATCCTCCCTCACAATTTTTTGACGGCTGATTAAAATAGCGGTATGACTAAAAATCTATGGTCAACAGCAAACGTCAGCGATAGACAAACGAAAAACATATGTCGCAGCTGCAGTATTGACCATAGCCGCACCCGCCGGTGGCAAGCAAACAAACAAGAGTATTAACTTTTTGTTTTAGGTAATTCCCTTGTGTTTCATAACATAGTTCTTCTCTTCTCTTTTGAATAATGGTAATCAAATTAGACGCTAATTTTGTAGACCTCACTTTTACTACCCAAAATTTAACGTGGATAACAGAATTTAAATTATAGTCATTAATAAGAAAAAAACTATTCAACAAATAATTTCTTTGAATGGAGCGTGTTCCATGAATGTTGTACTCTGATTCCATCAAGGGATTCTAACTCATAAACCCACTATTTGACCATTTTGGTTATTTTGTAAGGATTGTTAAATGGGTTGTTGTCCGGGAGGATGCGAGCGATGCAAACGAGCTAGTTGTCGTATTTTCTTGTGGCAGGATTTTTGTTAGTCTGTACCTCTCAAGTTTACTAGCGAGCTCCTGAACGAGTTTGAGATATGCATTCATCCTTTCGTTTTTTGGTTTGTAGTTGCCGTTAAATTGGTTGGTGACGAGTTTAAATTCGCAAAAGGCATGGGTTTATTGGGCGCTGATCTCGATTGCAGTCTTAGCCGGCTATTTGAGCTTCATATTACGCTTCGTTATTTGAAGCTTAGAACACGAGGTGGGAATTGTTCAAGCACCTCCTCGGTAGGTAATTTAGGCTGTAAAGGGTGTTCTGTGAGTTTCCTCGAAGATGCGCTTGATTTCCGGGGCTGAGTTGATTGCATGGCATACCTTCCATCCGATGTCTTGTAGTTTCATCTTTAGTGCCTCGAGATCATTGTTGTTGGCATAATTTCCTTGGAGAGTTTTCTGTGGTCTAACTCCTTCCTGAACATCTGGGTCGTGCTCGTGGTCGTCGGTTAGGTCGTTGAAGAGATTACGATATAAAAATTGAATTTCACCGAGCCGAGCTTGATAAGCTGGCTAAGCGCTAAAAATCTCCTCGAGACATTGATTTGTTCCCGTAACCGCGACGTCTTGAGGGTCTAAATGGTTGAGTATATAATGGAGAAGGGATTCGACCCTAGTATATCCACCGGCTGGGGTGGATTGCTCAGGATGAGATGTTTGTCTCGATCTCCTGCATTGGTTTGAGGTTTCATCTCTATCATATGAGAGAGAGATATATGAGAATCATTTCTCTCTTTTAGTTCTTTTCATCTTTTCATCCTACCTTTTCACAAATGATCTTAGGTTTTTGCTCTTCTTAAAAATTTGGAGGAAATAGACTTAAACATCTAGAGCTATCATTTCCAAATTTTCCAAACCGATTCTCATGTTTTCTTTATGCACAATTCCCAAACATTCTATTTTTGACTTTATCTCATTCATTTTTTCACTCATTTCTTTTCAACTCGCAACCCAAACAACCTAAGCTACCCAACCCAAATCCTATCCTATTCTAGGCTAGTGATATGAAAGCTAGCATACACACGAAGTCCTAACCTTATTGTTCTCAAAACTCAACATATTTTTCAAAGTAAATATTCACGAAAAAGGCCTCACAAAATCAATCACACACAAGAGTAAAGTTGGCTTCAAGGAAAGGTTTGGTTTGGGGAGTGAAATAACTGTGCCAAGGAGGGAATTTGACCATTCAGCTTAGAAAAAGAAGGCAAAAGGATGAAAGAAAACCCGAATGTGTATATGGATAACCATAGAAAATTTTCTAGAAAAGATGCAAAACAACATAGTTTCAAGTTCAATTGAAGTTCAAGTTCATGGAGTTAGGTTCAAATCATACACATTTCAGGACAATAGAATGATCTACCAATTTGGTTGTGGCATAATGTGAAATTTTCAAAAGTTTTGAAATGGTGCAAGCATCTTAGTACGTTTAGAAAAGGTTACAATCCTAGATATAATTGCAACTTTACAAGGTAGTCAAATCATTGGTCCATTTAAGAACGAAATGAAATCTTTCTAGACTCAATCTTTATCCCATGAAATAAAAAATACAACTAAATGGATTTATTTTTTTGAAATTTTTTAATTTTTGTGTTTTTCAAATGCATAAGTATATGTTCAATGCAGATAATGCAAATGAGAAGAGATGCAAATGCGAGTGATCGATACCTCTTTATTGGTGAGAATGGGCCACAGAAAGTAAAGTGCACATTCTTGGATGTGCAATCGCACAACTTCCAGGAGGTTGGCCAATTTTGCCATCTTTTGCGATTGGCCATCAAGATCAGCCAACTGGCCAATCACACAACTTCTAAGAGAGGCGCCTATTTCCTCCTTCCCACACAATCGGCCAACGGCATCAGCTAATGGGAAAATTGTAGAGGTTTTAGTGTTACTTGCTTTGCCTTGGCTTCTCCTTTTTCCTCTTGTTTGTACCTTGAGATTTGAGGTTGAAGTGTGGATCACTTGGCCGCGACCTTAGCTTCGATCTGTCTGCTTTGAGTTCATCCAAATTGTCATTCCTACTAGACTTACCATAGCTAGCGTCTTCTTTCCCTCAGGATATTTTATCTTTGGTCAACACCAATGCTTCTTTGTTGATATCATCCAAATCACGAACAATTTATACAGAGTATTCCTTTCCTTCGATGGTGGGTTTCTTGCTTGCGCCCCTAATTCTGAACTTGAGAGTAGAGGTTCCCAAGTCGAGGTCAATCGTACATTTTTTCACATCAATAACAGCTCCTGAGGTAGCTAAAAATGGTCTTCCCAATATTGTTAGTTTAGTTGGAGGATCCATCTCGAGTAAAATAAAATCCGTGAGGATTGTGGAGTCCTCAATTTTCAGCAGTATGTTTTCCAAAACCTTAATAGGAAACCCCTCAGACCTATCTACCAAAATCAAAGCGATGCAAACCTTCTTGAAGTATGCTAACCCCAGTCGTTTAGAAATTTTCAAAGGTATTAGACTCACACTAGCTCCAAGATTGACCAAGCTTTTACCAAAAATTTTTTTTTACAGTACAAAAAGTGAAACTGGCTAGATATTGAAGCTTCTCTAGTGTAGAATTTTGGAGTATAGCAATACACTCATGGTTGACCATTTCCATTCCCTCCATGAGAACCCTTTTCTTTTCCATCTCATCATGCTTTAACATTTTCATCATTGGATGATCATTCAGCCAGTTTGGAAGTGGCCCCTTGATCATGCTTTTCAGGCTCCTGGGCTTCTCGTAGGCTATTTGAATATTTGCTCCTTAAACTTTCTAGGAAATGAAAGTTTCGATTTATATGGTGGCAAATCATACGGGGCTCTCTCCTCCTCAATCACTTTATGAACCTCTGAAGGAACCTTTTTTAGCTTCCACCAAAATAGCTAGGGTAAGCCTTCTTACCATTTGTTTCATTTGAAAGCTCACCTTCGCTTTCTTGCCCCTTTGGCTCTATTTCCTCCACTTCCTCTCTAGATGGGAGTTCTTTTTCACTCCTTAAAATGATGACTGGACAATATTCCCACTATTTAACTCATGCTTGCCTGGTAGTTTCCCTTGGGTGTTGACAAGGTGGAGGCCATTTGTATTACTTTGTTATCCACTGCCCTCAAGTGAGATGACATATGTTCATACTTGGCATTGAGTTTCTTAAAATTCAATTCCATTACTCCTTATGCTTGCCCTTCAAAAATTTTCTGCAAAAGAGTTTTCATCTCATCATCTTGGGCCGGATTTGGTGCAGGAGGCGCCTAGAGTTGAAGGGTATGTTGATGGTAGTTGTCTTGCACTTTTGGTTGAAATCGCTTGGATTCAAACTTAGATCTCGCTACATAACATTTCTGAAATCATTGACTTTGAGGCTAGTAAAGGGGACAGCTTTTATCTTGTGGCTTATAGGGATGGTATGCTTGGTCTTGTGGGTTCTCCAAGTTAGCGCTTCGCTAGGAAAAACTGGGATAATTGCGAAAGTCTTGGTTGTACCTCTTTGGTAACCAAATTTTGGTCCTATGTAGTAAATTTCTTCTTGACTCTCTCAGACCCCGGTTCCTCTTTCTTGGTATCCATTATATCCATAAAATTCTCCAACGAAGTTGACTGCTCATTGGGAAACTTGCAGTACTCTATCCTGCTTTTCATTGAATTTCATTTCACTCCTATTCTCATCTCCGTAGCTTATATTTCCTCACATAGTCGGTCGTAGTCCTCACCATAATTTGCATCGCCTTGTGCCAAATTATCCACAAGGAACGTCCCTCTCTCAGCTTCTTGCCAGAGAAATCCCCATTGCTTGCGGTATCCAAAGCATGTGAATTCTTGGGAGTACTCCTCGGTATAGAGTGCTTAAGAGTGATTAATTAGAGAATCCGTGGTGAGAGCATTGTGAAGTGTAGCCCTTAAACCATTCTAATGCATCACATAAACTTTCAGTACCTTGTTGCATAAAGCTCGAGATCGCATTTATCAACCTCGTAGTCCTTGATGTTGAGAAAAATTTAGCCATGAAGACTTTCTTGCAATGATCACATGAGGTGATGGCGTCTTGTGGTAGGTTATTTTCCCGTTTGTGAACCTTATCTCCTAGGGAAAATGGGAACAACCGCAGCTTGAAAGCATCTTCTTATATCACATTGATCTTGTCGTTTCCATAAAACCTATCAAATTGATCAAGATGATCAAGGGGATCCTCCGTAGGCAAACCAGGAAACTTGCACCCTTGCACCATGTTTATCAAGCTTCTCTTGATCTCAAAGTTGTTGTTCGTGATAACCATGGTTTTTGCATTGTTTCACCATGCATTTCACTACATTTTTCTTGTCTTCATTAGCATTTTACGCATTCTATCTGTCCATTCGCATTCATTTGCATTAGCTTAGTGCATACATTTCACATCTTACATACCTACTCTCGGTGTTTTCAGGTGCAACGAGAAGTTAAACGGGATCAAGTGATGAAGAAATCGCCAAGGAGTCTCCTGGAGAGCACGCGATCGGCCAATCTCACCCAGCCAGGAAGCTATACCCATGTGAGCGACCATCCGAATGATCACACCTGCACGATCCTGCACCATCCGGCCAGGAACCTGCTACCCATGCGATTGGCCATCCGGCCGATTGCACCTGTGCGATCGTGCACCAGCCAAGCAACACACCCATCTACTCCCGCCCATACGATCAGCCGCACATGACCGATCTTTCACAAGCCAAGCAACACACCCATCTACTCCTGCCCATACAATCAGCCGCACATGACCGATTGCATTCCTGTCAAGCCACATGCCTGATCGCACTTGCCACATGCCCGATCGTGTACCTTTCGAGCAATATGCTCGATTGCACTATCCCATCCTGCCGATTGCAGCTGCCGGATGCTGCTGAACCATGCACGAAGTCCATGCCATCCTGAGATCAGCCATAAGCCTCTTTGTTAGAGATACGATATAAACCTTTTTGAACACATTTAATCTAAGTGTTCTTATAGTTTATTACTGTGGCCGATTTTTGAGAGACGATATTGTTACGTATGAAGATGCTCATGCCCCAATCCTCTATACTAACGAAGGAGACAACCAAACAGGCTTGAGCCCAATGAACTTATCACAAGAAGAATGGGGTGGAGCCAAAGAAGAAATGACAGCAGTAAAAAGAATAACTGCCAGCTATCATAATTAAAGGCAGGTGACACAGCAGTTGAGGATAAGGAGGAAATGAGGCAGGAGATTCGCAGGAGATGTGTATTTAAAGAAAGAAGGAGAGAGAAGATAGGCATCATGTAAGAAGAGAGTACTGAGAGGTTAGAGCGAATCTTGTCATCGTGAGAAAACTAATAACATTGGGAAGGAATAGTTGTTTTCTGATTTGGATTCTTAATAACTTGGTATTAAAGCATCGACTCGGACACAATGATGAAGAAAGGGGAACAAACGGAGATGACACTGAAGGAGACTGTTGATCGGATGACACGCGTGAGAAATCTGAAAGAAGCATGGAGGAGATCAAACACCAACTCGGTCGTTTGAGTGTTCTGGATCGCCTGGAAGAAATATTGAACCAAGGAGACCTCCGCTTTGTTCTCACTGAGAAGGCGGTCATGCTGGATTGAGTTCAAGATGTTTGTATGGTAGATGGTGATCGTGTGTATGAAGTTTACCCATAGGGCTCATTGGTGAAACGTAAGAATGAGCTCTCTCCTCTGAAACTGTTTTGCTTAAAATATTTGTGTTACGAAACAACTAATATTTCGATAACTTATTTTGTTATAAATGAATAGATAAAAACGGCTCAACTTATCGTTTTAGTTTTTAGAACTTCATTAAAATATGTTATCAAGTTAGTTAGAAACTAATTGTCCTACGTGCTAAAACTACATCTCTCATATATTTTAATTTAATATATCTTAATAAATCAACTATGGAGTTCAAAAAAAGAGTTTTTATATTTATATTTTGAGGTTATTTAGAAAAACAGTATGTCGTATATCTATCTTACAAATATTGTGTGTGAAAATATACTATTTTTATCTATATGAAAATATGCTGAATCATATTTACTATAAGAAAAAGTGAAATCATCAACGTTATTTTATATGACTTCAAATATGTTCATGTGAGCAAAAAGATTGCCAAAATTATATTAATAATTTTAAAGTATAGTGAGTATGTATTAGATTTGTGATGCATATACTTTGACATTGATGTTTATTTCAAAATCTATGTGTTAACATATGAAATTTAGTGCATTGTATCATATATTACATTGTCTCGATGCCCTCACATTTCTAATACATAAAGTGGATGAGACAATGAGCTCGTCTACTACATGTTTGTAATAAACATAAGGCCTTATGGCCTCGGCATAGTCTCTCATGCCCTACATGCCATCAACTTTATCAAAAAGAGTACCGCTTCCTTGCTCTTCCATGGCTCTAGATCTTGACCAAGCCATCTAGCCTATTGTCCTTGCTAAGTAGTCAACATCATCACCCCATAATCATATTTCATGGGCTCATAATCCCATTGAAAGTTCTTTTCGTCCCTCTTTCATCTTCTAATATTTCATTTCCTATGTAGGTTTCATGATCTCAAAGAGACATCACCCCCTACTTCCATACGTCATATAAAAAATTAAATTTCTCATAAAAAAATTAGGAAATTGAGTATTTACCAACTTAGCGAGTCTCAATGTTTGGGGATGGCTACTCAAGAGACATTTAGAAAATATAAATTCAATAAGCAAGTATAATATCAAATCTTGGAAAAGAATAGTGATTTTCGGATTTTTTTTGAAATCATAAAAATCTAGTCCCTAAAAATTCAATATTGATACACCTTAATGTGAAGATCAAATCAATCCCTATTATCCAATATAAATAACTGTTATTCACGTTATTTCTAACAATTTTGCATCACAAATTCAAGTTTATGCTCAAATTGATGATTGTAAAAATCTAATTGTTTCCTTGGAAATGCTAAATTTTGATAGTTTTGTTTCATAAATTCATATCTAACGGTTCTATAGTAATTCCTAACAATATTCATTAAAGAATAGAAGAAAACTAGAAATATGCAAAAGTAGATAATTAAAAAAATAGGAAATTACGAACAAATATTAATTATAATGATTAAGGAAAGGAGGAATTCTAAAACCCTACATGCTTATGTTCAATTTTGACTACACATTTTTGTGAATCCCTAATTTTAGGAAAAACTGATTTTTTAATGGAAAACCCTGATTGAGATGAAAGAGATGAAGGATAATGTGTTTGAGTCAAATAAGACTTTAAAATATCTTTGGAGTGTTTTTTTTTGTTTTTGTTCAAAAGTTGAAATATTTTTTTTGAAAAGGTTATGTCACCAAAAGTACAAAAAAATAAAAATTGAAAGGTTCGCAGATTTGTGATTTCAAAATAGATCCAAAACTCCTTGGAACAAATAAGCTCTATCAATCACAAACGTTTATGTCTTTGTATAGTGGTTATTCATTTTTACTATTCATATATCTCTTTCCAGTTTTTAACCAATTGAAAGTCCGGTAACTGTTAGAACTATTCTTAGCTTCTAAATCGATCCAATTAATTCTATCACCTCATTTTAGATTAGGTTAGAGTCTAGCAATGATTAAAAATCAGTTACTTCAACGTCTAATTTTGAAAACAAAAATTAATTAAGAAATCAATATGTTGATTCGATAAGTGTAGAGCTATATCCTCAATAAAGTTTTACCTATTTTCGATCAAGTGATATATGATGAGACATAATCATATATAACATATGAATAAAGTAAATATATAAATGAAATATTATTATTTTGTCTGGTTTATTTGTTTATATTTTTTTCACCTTGACAAACACAAATAAAACTCATACATTGAAGAAAATCTTTTCCTTTTTCCGAACAATGATTTCTACATAAATGAAAACCCGAAATAAAATCCGTAGAATTGAGTTCAAGATGTTTGTATGGTAGAAGGTGATCGTGTGTATGAAGTTTACCCATAGGGCTCATTGGTGAAACGTAAGAATGAGCTCTCTCCTTTGAAACTGCTTTGCTTAAAATACTTGATGCACCTATAAATATTTTAAGAGAACTAAAATTAATATATCAAAAATACAACAATTTTTTTATGTAACATATTAACAAACAAGTGAGCTTACATAGTGAAACCAGAATAAAAATAGTTAAAACCGAAATAAGTGTCCTAATTTGAGCGACAGAAATTTATTTAATTGAGATAAAAGTAAAGATAAAACTTAGTAATTTTCCTTTTTAATTTATTATGCGAAGTTATTAAACTTGGACTTGTCATATATATATTTGTGTTACGAAACAACTAATATTTCGATAACTTATTTTGTTATAAATGAATAGATAAAAACGGCTCAACTTATCGTTTTAATTTTTAGAATTTCATTAAAATATGTTATCAAGTTAGTTAGAAACTAATTGTCCTAGGTGCTAAAACTACATCTCTCATATATTTTAGTTTAATATATCTTAATAAATAAACTATGGAGTTCGAAAAAGAGTTTTTATATATATATTTTGAGGTTATTTAGAAAAACAGTATGTTGTATATCTATCTTAAAAAATGTTGTGTGTGAAAATACACTATTTTTATCTATATGAAAATATGCTGAATCATATTTACTATAAGAAAAGTTGAAATCATCAACATTATTTTATATGACTTCAAATATGTTCATGTGAGCAAAACGATTGCCAAAATTATTTTAATAATTTTTAAGTATACTGAGTATGTATTAGATTTGTGATGCATATACTTTGACATTGATGTTTATTTCAAAATCTATGTGTTTAACATATGAAATTTAGTGCATTGTATAATATATATTATACTGTCTCGATGCCCTCACATTTCTAATACATAAAGTGGATGAGACAATGAGCCTGTCTACTACATGTTTGTAATAAGCATAAGGCCTTATAGCCTCTGCATAGTCTCTCATGCCCTACATGCCATCAACTTTATCAAAAAGAGTATCGCTTCCTTGCTCTTCCATGGCTCTAGATCTTGACCAAGCCATCTAGCCTATTGTCCTTGCTAAGTAGTCAACATCATCACCCCATAATCATATTTCATGGGCTCATAAGCCCATTGAAAGTTCCTTTCGTCCCTCTTTCATCTTCTAATATTTCATTTCCTATGTAGGTTTCATGATCTCAAAGAGACATCACCCCCTACTTCCATACGTCATATAAAAAATTAAATTTGTCATAAAAAGAATTAGGAAATTGAGCATTTACCAACTTAGCGAGTCTCAATGTTTGGGGATGGCTACTCAGGAGACATTTAGAAAATATAAATTCAATAAGCAAGTATAATATCAAATCTTGGAAAAGAATAGTGATTTTTGGATTTTTTTTTAAATCATAAAAATCTAGTCCCTAAAAATTCAATATTGATACACCTTAATGTGAAGATCAAATCAATCCCTATTATCCAATATAAATAACTGTTATTCACGTTATTTCTAACAATTTTGCATCACAAATTCAAGTTTATGCTCAAATTGATGATTGTAAAAATCTAATTGTTTCCTTGGAAATGCTAAATTTTGATAGTTTTGTTTCATAAATTCATATCTAACGGTTCTATAGTAATTCCTAACAATATTCGTTAAAGAATAGAAGAAAACTAGAAATATGCAAAAGTAGATAATTAGAAAAATAGGAAATTACGACACAAATATTAATTATAATAATTAAGGAAAGGAGGAATTCCAAAACCCTACATGCTTATGTTCAATTTTGACTACACATTTTTGCGAATCCCTAATTTTAGGAAAAACTGACTTTTCAATGGAAACCCCTGATTGAGATGAAAGAGATGAATGATAATGTGTTTGAGTCAAATAAGAGTTTAAAATATCTTTGGAGTGTTATTTTTGTTTTTGTTCAAAAGTTGAAATATTTTTCTTTGAAAAGGTTATGTCACCAAAAGTACAAAAAAAATAAAAATTGAAAGGTTCGCAGATTTGTGATTTCAAAATAGATCCAAAACTCCTTGGAACAAATAAGCTCCATCAATCACAAATGTTTATGTCTTTGCATAGTGGTTATTCATTTTTACTATTCATATATCTCTTTCTAGTTTTTAACCAATTGAAAGTCCGGTAACTGTTAGAACTATTCTTAGCTTCTAAATCGATCCAATTAATTCTATCACCTCATTTTAGATTAGGTTAGAGTCTAGCAAAGATTAAAAATCAGTTACTTCAACGTCTAATTTTGAAAAGCAAAATTAATAAAGAAATCAATATGTTGATTCGATAAGTGTAGAGCTATATACTCAATAAAGTTTTACCTATTTTCGATCAAGTGATATATGATGAAACATAATCATATATAACATATGAAAAAAGTAAATATATAAATGAAATATTATTATTTTGTCTGGTTTATTTGTTTATATTTTTTCACCTTGACAAACACAAATAAAACTCATACATTGAAGAAAATGTTTTCCTTTTTCCGAACAATGATTTCTACATAAATGACAACCCCAAATAAAATCCGTAGGATTGAGTTCAAGATGTTTGTATGGTAGAAGGTGATCGTGTGTATGAAGTTTACCCATAGGGCTCATTGGTGAAACGTAAGAATGAGCTCTCTCCTTTGAAAATGCTTTGCTTAAAATATTTGATGCACCTATAAATATTTTAAGAGAACTAAAATTAATATATCAAAAATACAACAAATTTTTTTATGTAACATATTAACAAACAAGTGAGTTTACATAGTTAAACAAGAATAAAAATAGTTAAAACCAAAATAAGTGTCCTGATTTGAGCGATAGAAATTTATTTAATTGAGATAAAAGTATAGATAAAACTTAGTAATTTTCGTTTTTAATTTATTATGCGAAGTTATTAAACTTGGACTTGTCATATATATATTTGTGTTACGAAACAACTAATATTTCGATAACTTATTTTGTTATAAATGAATAGATAAAAACGGCTCAACTTATCCTTTTAGTTTTTAGAATTTCATTAAAATATGTTATCAAGTTAGTCAGAAACTAATTGTCCTACGTGCTAAAACTACATCTCTCATATATTTTAATTTAATATATAATAAATAAACTATGGAGTTCGAAAAAGAGTTTTTATAGATACATTTTGAGGTTATTTAGAAAAACAGTATGTCGTATATCTATCTTACAAATATTGTGTGTGAAAATATACTATTTTTATCTATATGAAAATATGCTGAATCATATTTACTATAAGAAAAAGTGAAATCATCAACATTATTTTATATGACTTCAAATATGTTCATGTGAGCAAAACGATTGCCAAAATTATTTTAATAATTTTAAAGTATACTGATTATGTATTAGATTTGTGATGCATATACTTTGACATTGATGTTTATTTCAACATCTATGTGTTAACATATGAAATTTAGTGCATTGTATAATATATAGTATATTGTCTCGATGCCCTCACATTTCTAATACATAAAGTGGGTGAGACAATGAGCTCGTCGACTAAATGTTTGTAATAAACATAAGGCCTTATAGCCTCTTCATAGTCTCTCATGCCCTACATGTCATCAACTTTATCAAAAAGAGTATCGCTTCCTTGCTCTTCCATGGCTCTAGATCTTGACCAAGCCACCTAGCCTATTGTCCTTACTAAGTAGTCAACATCATCACCCCATAATCATATTTCATGGGATCATAATCCCATTGAAAGTTCCTTTCGTCCCTCTTTCATCTTCTAATATTTCATTTCCTATGTAGGTTTCATGATCTCAAAGACACATCACCCCCTACTTCCATATGTCATATAAAAAATTAAATTTCTCATAAAAAGAATTAGGAAATTGAGCATTTACCAACTTAGCAAGTCTCAATGTTTGGGGATGGCTACTCAAGAGACATTTAGAAAATATAAATTCAATAAGCAAGTATAATATCAAATCTTGGAAAAGAATAATGATTTTCGGATTTTTTTTGAAATCATAAAAATCTAGTCCCTAAAAATTCAATATTGATACACCTTAATCTGAAGATCAAATCAATCCCTATTATCCAATATAAATAACTGTTATTCACGTTATTTCTAACAATTTTGCATCACAAATTCAAGTTTATGCTCAAATTGATGATTGTAAAAATCTACTTGTTTCCTTGGAAATGCTAAATTTTGATAGTTTTGTTTTCATAAATTCATATCTAACGGTTCTATAGTAATTCCTAACAATATTCGTTAAAGAATAGAAGAAAACTAAAAATATGCAATAGTAGATAATTAGAAAAAATATCTTTGGAGTGTTTTTTTTGTTTTTGTTCAAAAGTTGAAATATTTTTCTTTGAAAAGGTTATGTCAGCAAAAGTACAAAAAAATAAAAATTGAAAGGTTCACAGATTTGTGATTTCAAAATAGATCTAAAACTCCTTGGAACAAATAAGCTCCATCAATCACAAACGTTTATGTCTTTGTATAGTGGTTATTCATTTTTACTATTCATATATCTCTTTCTAGTTTTTAACCAATTGAAAGTCCGGTAACTGTTAGAACTATTCTTAGCTTCTAAATCGATCCAATTAATTCTATCACCTCATTTTAGATTAGGTTAGAGTCTACCAACGATTAAAAATCAGTTACTTCAACGTCTAATTTTGAAAACCAAAATTAATAAAGAAATCAATATGTTGATTCGATAAGTGTAGAGCTATATACTCAATAAAGTTCTACCTAT
>CM032155.1:15496327-15525869 GCA_018901935.1 Pugionium cornutum
ACACAAATATTAATTATATTGATTAAGGAAAGGAGGAATTCCAAAACCCTACATGCTTATGTTCAATTTTGACTACACATTTTTGCGAATCCCTAATTTTAGGAAAAACTGATTTTTAAATCGAAAACCCTGATTTAGATTAAAGAGATGAAGGATAATATGTTGAGTCAAATAAGACTTTAAAATATCTTTGGAGTGTTTTTTTGTTTTTGTTCAAAAGTTGAAATATTTTTCTTTGAAAAGGTTATGTCACCAAAAGTACAAAAAAATAAAAAATTGAAAGGTTCACAGATTTGTGATTTCAAAATAGATCTAAAACTCCTTGGAACAAATAAGCTCCATCAATCACAAACGTTTATGTCTTTGCATAGTTGTTATTCATTTTACTATTCATAGATCTCTTTCCAGTTTTTAACCAATTGAAAGTCCGGTAACTGGTAGAACTATTCCTAGCTTCTAAATCGATCCAATTAATTCTATCACCTCATTTTAGATTAGGTTAGAGTCTAGCAACGATTAAAAATCAGTTACTTCAACGTCTAATTTTGAAAACCAAAATTAATAAAGAAATTAATATGTTGATTCGATAAGTGTAGAGATATATACTCAATAAAGTTTTACCTATTTTCGATCAAGTGATATATGATGAAACATAATCATATATAACATATGAATAAAGTAAATATATAAATGAAATATTATTAATTTGTCTTGTTTATTTGTTTATATTTTTTTCACCTTGACAAACACAAATAAAACTCATACATTGAAGAAAATCTTTTCCTTTTTCCGAACAATGATTTCTACATAAATGACAACCCCAAATAAAATCCGTAGGATTGAGTTCAAGATGTTTGTATGGTAGAAGGTGATCGTGTGTATGAAGTTTACCCATAGGGCTCATTGGTGAAACGTAAGAATGAGCTCTCTCCTCTGAAACTACTTTGCTTAAAATATTTGATGCACCTATAAATATTTTAAGAGAACTAAAATTAATATATCAAAAATACAACAAATTTTTTTTATGTAACATATTAACAAACAAGTGAGCTTACATAGTGAAACCAGAATAAAAATAGTTAAAACCGAAATAAGTATCCTCATTTGAGCGATAGAAATTTATTTAATTGAGATAAAAGTATAGATAAAACTTAGTAATTTTCCTTTTTAATTTATTATGCGAAGTTATTAAATTTGGACTTGTCATATATATATTTGTGTTACGAAACAACTAATATTTCGATAACTTATTTTGTTATAAATGAATAGATAAAAACGGCTCAACTTATCATTTTAGTTTTTAGAATTTCATTAAAATATGTTATCAAGTTAGTTAGAAACTAATTGTCCTACGTGCTAAAACTACATCTCTCATATATTTTAATTTAATATATCTTAATAAATAAACTATGGAGTTCGAAAAAAAGTTTTTATATATACATTTTGAGGTTATTTAGAAAAACAGTATGTCGTATATCTATCTTACAAATATTGTGTGTGAAAATATATTATTTTTATCTATATGAAAATATTCTGAATCATATTTACTATAAGAAAAAGTGAAATCATCAACATTATTTTATATGACTTCAAATATGTTCATGTGAGCAATACGATTGCCAAAATTAATTTTATAATTTTAAAGTATACTGAGTATGTATTAGATTTGTGATGCATATACTTTGACATTGATGTTTATTTCAAAATCTATGTGTTAACATATGAAATTTAGTGCATTGTATAATATATATTATATTGTCTCGATGCCCTCACATTTCTAATACATAAAGTGGATGAGACAATGAGCTCGTCGACTACATGTTTTTAATAAACATAAGGCCTTATAGCCTCTGCATAGTCTCTCATGCCCTACATGCCATCAACTTTATCAAAAAGATTATCGCTTCCTTGCTCTTCCATGGCTCTAGATCTTGACCAAGCCATCTAGCCTATTGTCCTTGCTAAGTAGTCAACATCATCACCCCATAATCATATTTCATGGGCTCATAATCCCATTGAAAGTTCCTTTCGTCCCTCTTTCATCTTCTAATATTTCATTTCCTATGTAGGTTTCATGATCTCAAAGAGACATCACCCCCTACGTCCATACGTCATATAAAAAACTTAAATTTCTCATAAAAAGAATTAGGAAATTGAGCATTTACCAACTTAACGAAAGTCTCAATGTTTAAGGATGGCTACTCAAGAGACATTTAGAAAATATAAATTCAATAAGCAACTATAATATCAAATCTGGGAAAAGAATATTGATTTTCGGATTTATTTTTGAAATCATAAAAATCTTGTCCCTAAAAATTCAATATTGATACACCTTAATGTGAAGATCAAATCAATCCCTATTATCCAATATAAATAACTGTTATTCACGTTATTTCTAACAATTTTGCATCACAAATTCAAGTTTATGCTCAAATTGATGATTGTAAAAATATACTTGTTTCCTTGGAAATGCTAAATTTTGATAGTTTTGTTTTCATAAATTCATATCTAACGGTTCTATAGTAATTCCTAACAATATTCGTTACAGAATAGAAGAAAACTAAAAATATGCAAAAGTAGATAATTAGAAAAATAGGAAATTATGACACAAATATTAATAATAATGATTAAGGAAAGGAGGAATTCCAAAACCCTACATGCTTATGTTCAATTTTGACTACACATTTTTGTGAATTCCTAATTTTAGGAAAAACTAATTTTTTAATGGAAAACCCTGATTGAGATGAAAGAGATGAATGATAATGTGTTTGAGTCAAATAAGACTTTAAAATATCTTTGGAGCGTTTTTTTTTTGTTTTTGTTCAAAAGTTGAAATATTTTTCTTTGAAAAGGTTATGTCACCAAAAGTACAAAAAAATAAAAATTGAAAGGTTTGCAGATTTGTGATTTCAAAATAGATCCAAAACTCTTTGGAACAAATAAGCTCCATCAATCACAAACGTTTATGTCTTTGCATAGTGGTTATTCATTTTTACTATTCATATATTTCTTTCCAGTTTTTAACCAATTGAAAGTCCGGTAACTGTTAGAACTATTCTTAGCTTCTAAATCGATCCAATTAATTCTATCACCTCATTTTAGATTAGGTTAGAGTCTAGCAACGATTAAAACTCAGTTACTTCAGCGTCTAATTTTGAAAACCAAAATTAATAAAGAAATCAATATGTTGATTCGATAAGTGTAGAGCTATATACTCAATAAAGTTTTACCTATTTTCGATCAAGTGATATATGATGAAACATAACCATATATAACATATGAATAAAATAAATATATAAATGAAATATTATTATTTTGTCTGGTTTATTTGTTTATATTTTTTTCACCTTGACAAACACAAATAAAACTCATACATTGAAGAAAATCTTTTCCTTTTTCCGAACAATGATTTCTACATAAATGACAACCCCAAATAAAATCCGTACGATTGAGTTCAAGATGTTTGTATGGTAGAAGGTGATCGTGTGTATGAAGTTTACCCATAGGGCTCATTGGTGAAACGTAAGAATGAGCTCTCTCCTCTGAAACTGCTTTGCTTAAAATATCTGATGCACCTATAAATATTTTAAGAGAACTAAAATTAATATATCAAAAATACAACAAATTTTTTTATGTAACATATTAACAAACAAGTGAGCTTACATAGTGAAACTAGAATAAAAATAGTTAAAACCAAAATAAGTGTCCTCATTTGAGCGATAGAAATTTATTTAATTGATATAAAAGTATAGAAAAAACTTAGTAATTTTTCATTTTTAATTTATTATGCGAAGTTATTAAACTTGGACTTGTCATATATATATATTTGTGTTACGAAACAACTAATATTTCGATAAATTATTTTGTTACAAATGAATAGATAAAACGGCTCAACTTATCGTTTTAGTTTTTAGAATTTCATTAAAATATGTTATCAAGTTAGTTAGAAACTAATTGTCCTACGTTCTAAAACTACATCTCTCATATATTTTAATTTAATACATCTTAATAAATAAACTATGGATTTCGAAAAAGAGTTTTTATATATACATTTTGAGGTTATTTAGAAAAACAGTATGTCGTATATCTATCTTACAAATATTGTGTGTGAAAATATACTATTTTTATCTATATGAAAATAAGCTGAATCATATTTACTATAAGAAAAAGTGAAATCATCCACATTATTTTATATGACTTCAAATATGTTCATGTGAGCAAAACGATTGCCAAAATTATTTTAATAATTTTAAAGTATACTGACTATGTATTAGATTTGTGATGCATATACCTTGACATTGATGTTTATTTCAAAATCTATGTGTTAACATATGAAATGTAGTGCATTGTATAATATTTATTATATTGTCTCGATGCCCTCACATTTCTAATACATAAAGTGGATGAGACAATGAGCTCGTCTACTACATGTTTGTAATAAACATAAGGCCTTATAGCCTCTGCATAGTCTCTCATGCCCTACATGCCATCAAGTTTATCAAAAAGAGTATCGCTTCCTTGCTCTTCAAAGGCTCTAGATCTTGACCAAGCCATCTAGCCTATTGTCCTTGCTAAGTAGTCAACATCATCACCCCATAATCATATTTCATGGGCTCATAATCCCATAGAAAGTTTCTTTCGTCCCTCTTTCATCTTCTAATATTTCATTTCCTATGTAGGTTTTATGATCTCAAAGAGACATCACTTCCTACTTCCATACGTCATATAAACAATTAAATTTGTCATAAAAAGAATTAGAAAATTTAGCATTTACCAACTTAGCGAGTCTCAATGTTTGGGGATGGCTACTCAAGAGACATTTAGAAAATATAAATTCAATAAGCAAGTATAATATCTAATCTTGGAAAAGAATAGTGATTTTCGGATTTTTTTTGAAATCATAAAAATCTAGTCCCTAAAAATTCAATATTGATACACCTTAATGTGAAGATCAAATCAATCCCTATTATCCAATATAAATAATTGTTATTCACGTTATTTCTAACAATTTTGCATCACAAATTCAAGTTTATGCTCAAATTGATGATTGTAAAAATCTACTTGTTTCATTGGAAATGCTAAATTTTGATAGTTTTGTTTTCATAAATTCATATCTAACGGTTCTATAGTAATTCCTAACAATATTTGTTAAAGAATAGAAGAAAACTAAAAATATGCAAAAGTAGATAATTAGAAAAATAGGAAATTACCACACAAATATTAATTATAATAATTAAGGAAAGGAGGAATTCCAAAACCCTACATGCTTATGTTCAATTTTGACTACACATTTTTGCGAAACCCTAATTTTAGGAAAAAATGATTTTTCAATGGAAAACCCTGATTGAGATGAAAGAGATGAAGGATAATGTGTTTGAGTCAAATAAGACTTTAAAATATTTTTGGAGTGTTTTTTTTGTTTTTGTTCAAAAGTTGAAATATTTTTCTTTGAAAAGGTTATGTCACCAAAAGTAGAAAAAAATAAAAATTGAAAGGTTCACAGATTTGTGATTTCAAAATAGATCCAAAACTCCCTGGAACAAATAAGCTCCATCAATCACAAACGTTTATGTCTTTGCATAGTGGTTATTCATTTTTACTATTCATATATCTCTTTCCAGTTTTTAACCAACTGAAAGTCCGGTAACTGTTAGAACTATTCTTAGCTTCTAAATCGATCCAATTAATTCTATCACCTCATTTTAGATTAGGTTAGAGTCTAGCAACGATTAAAAATTAGTTACTTCAACGTCTAATTTTGAAAACCAAAATTAATAACGAAATTAATATGTTGATTCGATAAGTGTAGAGCTATATACTCAATAAAGTTTTACCTATTTTCGATCAAGTGATATATGATGAAACATAATCATATATAACATTTGAATAAAGTAAATATATAAATTAAATATTATTATTTTGTCTTGTTTATTTGTTTATATTTTTTCACCTTGACAAACACAAATAAAACTCATACATTGAAGAAAATCTTTTCCTTTTTCCGAACAATGATTTCTACATAAATGACAACCCCAAATAAAATCCGTAGGATTGAGTTCAAGATGTTTGTATGGTAGAGGTGTTCGTGTGTATGAAATTTACCCATAGGGCTCATTTGTGAAACGTAAGAATGAGCTCTCTCCTCTGAAACTGCTTTGCTTTAAATATTTGATGCACCTATAAATATTTTAAGAGAACTAAAATTAATATATCAAAAATACAACAAATTTTTTTTGTGTAACATATTAACAAACAAGTGAGCTTACATAGTGAAGCCAGAATAAAAATAGTTAAAACCAAAATAAGTGTCCTCATTTGAGCGATAGAAATTTATTTAATTGAGATAAAAGTATAGATAAAACTTAGTAATTTTCCTTTTTAATTTATTATGTGAAGATGTTAAACTTGGACCTGTCATACATATATATATTTGTGTTAGGAAACAACTAATATTTTGATAACTTATTTTGTTATAAATGAATAGATAAAAACGGCTCAATTTATCGTTTTAATTTTTAGAACTTCATTTAAATATGTTATTAAGTTAGTTAGAAACTAATTGTCCTACGTGCTAAAACTACATCTCTCATATGTTTTAATTTAATATATCTTAATAAATAAACTATGGAGTTCGAAAAAGAGTTCTTAGAAATACATTTTGAGGTTATTTAGAAAAACAGTGTGTCATATATCTATCTTACAAATATTGTGTGTGAAAATTTACTATTTTATCTATATGAAAATATGATGAATCATATTTACTATAAAAAAAAGTGAAATCATCGACATTATTTTATATGACTTCAAATATGTCCATATGAGCAAAACGATTGCCAAAATTATTTTAATAATTTTAAAGTATACTGACTATGTATTAGATTTGTGATGCATATACCTTGACATTGATGTTTATTTCAAAATCTATGTGTTAACATATGAAATGTAGTGCATTGTATAATATTTATTATATTGTCTCGATGCCCTCACATTTCTAATACATAAAGTGGATGAGACAATGAGCTCGTCTACTACATGTTTGTAATAAACATAAGGCCTTATGGCCTCGGCATAGTCTCTCATGCCCTACATGCCATCAACTTTATCAAAAAGAGTATCGCTTCCTTGCTCTTCCATGGCTCTAGATCTTGACCAAGCCATCTAGCCTATTGTCCTTGCTAAGTAGTCAACATCATCACCCCATAATCATATTTCATGGGCTCGTAATCCCATTGAAAGTTCTTTTCGTCCCTCTTTCATCTTCTAATATTTCATTTCCTCTGTAGGTTTCATGAGCTAAAAGAGACATCACCTCCTACTTCCATACGTCATATAAACAATTAAATTTCTCATAAAAATAATTAGGAAATTGAGCATTTACCAACTTAACGAAAGTCTCAATGTTTAAGGATGGCATTTCAAGAGACATTTAGAAAATATAAATTCAATAACCAAGTATAATATCAAATCTTGTAAAAGAATAGTGATTTTCGGATTTGTTTTGAAATCATAAAAAACTAGTCCCTAAAAATTCAATGTTTATACACTTTAATGTGAAGATCAAATCAATCCCTATTATCCAATATAAATAACTGCTATTCACGTTATTTCTAATAATTTTGCATCACAAATTCAAGTTTATGCTCAATTTGATGATTGTAAAAATCTACTTGTTTTCTTGGAAATGCTAAATTTTGATAGTTTTGTTATCATAAATTCATATCTAACGGTTCTATAGTAATTCCTAACAATATTCATTAAAGAATAGAAGAAAACTAGAAATATGCAAAAGGGATAATTAGAAAAATAGGAAATTACGACACAAATATTAATTATAATGATTAAGGAAAGGAGGAATTCCAAAATCCTACATGCTTATGTTCAATTTTGACTACACACTTTTGCGAATCCCTAATTTTAGGAAAAACTGATTCTTCAATGGAAAACCCTCATTGAGATGAAAGAGATGAAGGATAATGTGTTTGATTCAAATAAGACTTTATAATGTCTTTGGAGTAATTTTTTTTGTTTTTGTTCAAAAGTTGAAATTTTTTCTTTGAAAAAGTTATGTCACCAAAAGAATAAAAATATAAAAATTGAAAGGTTCGCAGATTTGTGATTTCAAAATAGATCCAAAACTCCTCGGAACAAATAAGCTCCATCAATCACAAACTTTTATGTCTTTGCATAGTGCTTATTCATTTTTACTATTCATATATCTCTTTCCAATTTTTAACCAATTGAAAGTTTGGTACCTGTTAGAACTATTCATACAATGAAGGCTCCTTCCATCATTGTAGTTTGACAACCTTTTTGATAATTAATAAAGATCAAATTTTCTTCTACAAGTTATTCTCTCGAGATACTTGTACGCTTAGAACCTAGTTGACACCAGCCCTCCTAGCTCTAAGTTTGTGATTTATCACGCGGTTCATCACCTCTCGTGTGGTTCACTTCACCCTTCCATCTTTTACCAAACAGAAAACCCCCATCCAGAAGCCTAAGGTTGAGTTTCTCACCTAGTCTTCTCCACACAGCCCACGCGCATACAGCCTTGAATCGAGGTTTGTATCATTTTGGTATTAGAGCTTAAAGCTCCTAAACCAGGTTGTTTCTATCCTTTAATTAGTTTTTTTCTAGTTCTTGCATTAGTTTAAGCCGCATTCAAGAAACATAAAAAAATTTAACATCAAACTCCAAACCGATTGCATCTAGCTTCTACGTGCATCACTAGGGCTTAGATTCATTCTTGCATTGCAAATTACGTTTTTCCTTTTTGCTTAAATCATATTTCCATTATTATTAAGTTAAATTAAAAAGAAAAGAAAAAGAAAATAGGAAAAACACCAAAAGAAATCGACCAAGACAGCTAGTACTAGTTGTTAGGAAGTTTCCATTTTTTCAACTTTCCATTTTTTCGAATTTTCCTTTTTCCCAGTTTTTTCTTTTTGCATTTTTTCGAATTCTTCTATATAAAAAACCCTCCTAATCGATTTTAGGAGCAGAGTAACTTGTTCCTTTCTGTTGTAGTACGCAATGGAAGAAGAAAATAGAGATGCAGCCAAAGCCATGATGGCCATGTTCACCACCCTCCAAACGCAACTCACATCAATCGGCGAGAGGTTGGAGCGCGTGGAGAGGCCTGTGAGATTCCAGGCCATAAGGCACGAACAGGAGGAGCCCCAGCCGGATGCTGAGGGTCCTGAGCACCCTAGGACACGGCACGAACAGGAGGAGCCCCAGCCGGATGGAGATAAGGACGCACAACCTCATGACTATCACCCTAGGCCGAGAGGACCTCCACGGCGACCAGAAGCAGAAGGCGATGGCTTCGAGCCATATGGTCATCACCAGAGACCAAGAATGCCTCCCAGACATCATAAGAATGGAGATGAATACGCCTACAACCGGGTAACTCATCCTGATGTCAAATTAACACCTCCTAGTTTTGCAGGAAAAGTAGACCCCGAAGCCTATCTTGATTGAGAGAGGAGGATGGATCACATCTTCGATCACTACAACCAACCAGGCCCTAGGAGAGTCTCCATGGCAGTAGCACAACTCACGGGCAATGCCCTCATCTGGTGGGATCGTGAGGTGTCTGACCGAAGGAGGAAAAGATTGAGCCCCGTAGACTCATGGGTCGACATGAAAGACCTCATGAGACAAAGGTTTGTTCCACCTTATTTTCATAGAGATTTGCAACGACGTTTTCGTACTCTTAAGCAGGGCACCAGATCAGTAGAAGAGTACAGCGAAGAGTTTTAAAGGCTAAGGAATAGGCTGGAGCTCAATGACGATGAGGAGGCTTTGATGGCACAGTTCTTGGATGGACTGCAAGAAAGAATCAGCTGCAAGGTGGAAAGGCAAATCTACAATGACTTCAAGGACTTGTTCCACCTATCTGTCCAAGCTGAGCAGAACATCAAGTGTAAGAGCCAAGACATCCGCAGCAAGCCTAAGACGCCTTGGGCACCAAGCAATATCCCCAAGCCCGTAAACAAGGGCAAGAGCATAGAGATCGAGTCACGGTTCAAGAGCAAGCCTCCTGAGCCAACCCGTGACTAGAGAGAGCCTAGTAAGTCCTCTAACCCTCAAAGATCAAGGGACATCACTTGTTTCAAGTGTAGGGTTTGCGGACACATCTCAAGGGAGTGCCCAAACAACTGAGTCATGCTTATTACGGAAGCTGGAGAGTATGAATCTTAAGATGAAGAGGACTACGAACCAGAAGAAGAATACGGTGACATTGTGTACCCTGATGTGGGGGAAGTGCTGGTCACTAGACGCATTCTCAGTGCAATGGTGGATCCTTCAGGGACCATCCAAAGGGAGAACATCTTCCATAGCCGTTGAATCATCAAGGGCAAGATATGTAACCTCATCATAGATGGTGGTTCTTGCACTAACGTTGCTAGTGCGTACATGGTTGATAAGCTTGGTCTAGAGAAGACAAGGCACCCTCGACCGTATAGGCTGAGATGGCTTGATGACAAAGTGGAGCTCAAGATCCATGAGCAAGTCACTGTGCCATTCAGTGTGGGCAAGTACCAAGACTAGGTAGTGTGCGACGTGGTGCCAATGCAAGCTGGCCATCTTCTGCTAGGAAGACCATGGTAGTTTGACAAGGAGACCAGGCATGATGGCCGAACCATTCTCTATTGTTAATGATAAAAGAAAGGTCAGCCTAGTTCTTCTCACACCTACCCAGATACATGAGCATCAACAACAAATGAGTAAGGAAAAGAAGCTCATTAAATCTAACTTTCTCATTCAACCGAGTCATGTATGGAGAGCTTTAGTTTTGAATGTAGACAAAGAGCAGGTAGAGCTACCTCCTGAAGTAGCAACTCTCCTCAACAAATTCCAGGATGTCTTTCCTGAGGAGATACTAGCAGGCTTGCCTCCCCTACGTGGCATAGAGCACCAGATCGACCTCGTGCCCGGAGCAGCCCTGCTTAACTGGCCAGCCTACCGGATGAGTCCAGAGGAGTCTAAGGAACTTGAGAAGCAAGTCAAGGAGCTCCTGGAGAAAGGCTATGTTCGAGAGAGCCTCAGTCCATGTGCTGTACCAGTGCTGCTAGTGCCCAAGAAGGATGGGACTTGGCGAATGTACGTGGACTGCCAAGCAATCAACAACATCACAGTCAAGTACCGGCATCCGATACCATGGCTGGATGACATGCTAGATGAGCTGAGTGGAGCCATGGTCTTCTCCAAGATAGACCTCAAGAGTGGATACCACCAGGTCAGGATGAAGGAAGGTGATGAATGGAAGACTGCTTTCAAGACAAAGCAAGGGCTCTACGAGTGGACAGTCATGCAATTCGGCTTGACTAATGCCCCAAGTACCTTCATGCATCTTATGAACCAAGTTCTTAGGGCGTACATCAGTAAGTTCGTTGTAGTTTACTTTGACGACATTTTAGTTTACAGTAAGTGCTTAAGGGATCACCTCACACATCTTGAGTTGGTTCTTAAAACCCTTTGACAAGAAGAGCTTTATGCCAATCTCAAGAAGTGCATATTTTGTACTGATAAACTTGTCTTCTTAGGTTTTGTTGTAAGTTCACAGGACTTACAGGTTGATGAAGAGAAGATTCGAGCCATACAAGAATGGCCAACAACAAGCAACATCAGCCAAGTGAGGAGTTTCCACGGTCTGGCGAGCTTCTACAGGAGATTCGTGCCCAACTTCAGCAGTATTTTCTCACCATTGACGGCAGTAGTGATGAAGAACGTGGGATTCAGCTGGGGAGAAGCTCATGAGAAGGCATTCCAGGCCTTGAAGGACAGCCTTACGTATGCACCAGTGCTAGTCCTGCCCGACTTCAACAAGACATTTGAAGTGGAGTGTGATGCCTTTGGAATAGGCATAGGAGCGGTGCTAACCATACTTCATCAAGGAGGTTTGCCTTGATATCCACCATGGAGGCAAAGGTCTTAGGATTCGAGCACATCAAGGACTTATATAAGGATGATCCTGACCTTTCTGAGAGCTACAAGGAGTGTGCCACAGGAAGTCATGGCAAGTTCTACCTCCATGAGGGGTTCTTGTTCCAAGAGAGAAGGCTGTGCATACCACAAGGATCGTTATGAGAGCTTATCATCCGAGAAGCTCATGGAGGAGGACTCATGGGCCACTTTGGTGTCGACAAGACTCTAGCAGTAGTCAAGGAGCACTTCTACTGGCCACACATCAAAAGGTCAGTAGAAGCCCATTGTGCAAGGTGCATCACTTGTGGTGGACAGATTCTCCAGGATGGCACATTTCATTCCATGTGCCAATGTTAATGATGCCACGCAAACAACCGAGCTGTTCTTCAGGGAGATAGTACGGCTTCATGGAGTGCCAAGGACCATCGTGTCAGACAGGGACACCAAGTTCCTCAGCCATTTCTGGAGGACCCTTTGGAGGAAGTTAGGCACGAAGCTGCTCTTCTTTACCACCTGCCATCCTCAAACCGCTGGCCAAACTGAAGTAGTCAACCGGACATTGCCATTCATAGAGTTCACCAACCTCAACGGAGCATCCAAGGCAGAGTTCATAAAGAAGTTACACCAAAAGGTACCAGAGAAGTTGGAGAAGAGGACCGGGCAGTACGTGACTCATGCCAACAAGGGAAGAAAGGAGGTGATTTTTCAACCAGGCGATTGGGTGTGGGTACACTTGCGGCAGGAGAGGTTCCCCAACTTAAGGAGTTCCAAGCTAGCACCAAGAGGAGATGGACCATTCAGAGTGCTAGAGAGGATCAACAACAATGCCTACCGGATCGAGCTTCCAGGTGAGTTTAATGTGTCTAACACGTTCAACGTAACTGACTTAGCCCCTTTCCATGAAGATGAACCAGTTTTGAGGTCAAAACCTACTGAAGAGGGAGGGGATGATGGGGACATCAGGTCGTATGGCCGGCCAGGAGACCAGACTTACCGACCAAGAAGCTTGCCCGAGACAGCTGCGCCATTTGGCGCGTCTGCCGGCCCAAGCGGTACTGCTGGGCCTTCGATCAGCCGGGCCGGCCCGACCAACATTTCCGGCGGAGAAGCCCAAACCGCCGGCCCAACTGGTGGCGACGTGGATGACACCGCCGGTCCAATTGGTAATGCGAATCACAGATGACATCTCGGCCAGTATATTTCAACATCTACACAAGGAGACTCGGACCAGATAAGCTACCAGCTTCAAGACATGCATCTAGAGGAAGTCTCTACATCAGTGGTGCCACCAGGAGCAATGACAAGGAGCAGATCAATGGCACTCTTCCACAAATTCAGCTTGTGGGTCGACAAGCTCCTAGAGGATGATCGACGAAGGACATTGGGCCAAGAGTGTAAAGAAGAGTCCAAAGGCTTCTCAACAATGCAAGGGACTTCAGAGACTTGGGCTTTAGTGGCAAGAGAGGTCAGGGCCCAAGGATTTCTAACCGTACTCCAAGTCGAAGACTAGGAGCAAGGCGCGTGCATGCCACAAGGTCGGCCACCTTCCATTTCTTTGCCGAGAGGTAAGAAAGGTAAAGTTCAAATTATATAGTTGCCTCTTTCTGTTTTGCAGGGTAGGATTTAGATTATTTACATTTTTTGAATCAAAGACATTTTAGGAATAAGTCATTTTCGGTTATGCACTTTTGTAAGTTTTCCATTTGTGCACTTTTGTAAGTTTTCCATTTCTTTTCTCTAGTCGACCCTAGAAGGTCAAGCTGTCAAGCATATTAATAAGGCTCCTTCCAGCATTGTAGTTCGACAACCTTTTTGATAATTAATAAAGATCGGTTTTTCTTCTACAAGTTATTCTCTCAAGAGACTTGTACGCTTAGAACCTAGTTGAGACCAGCCCTCCTAGCTCTAAGTTTGTGACTTATTACGAAGTTCATCACCCCTCGTGTGGTTCACTTCACCCTTCCATCTTTTACCAAACAGAAAACCCCCTTCCAGAAGCCTAAAGTTGAGTTTCTCACCTAGTCTTCTCCACATAGCCCATGCGCATACAGCCTTGAATCGAGGCTTGTATCACTCTTTTCGGCTCATTTGTTAAAAAAAAGAAGAAGGATCATGTTTACGAAAGAGTTCGCAGTTCGGCTTCATTCAAACTATTTTGCACAAATCAAAGCAAACATTGAAGAAGCCGATCAAAAATAAATTACATTGAAGGTGGATAAAGTCATCTAGGCACCAAGGTTTTTCCACATACAAAACCGGGACCTAAATGCCCCCGGCCAAAGAAAGCAAGACAAAAAAGAGAGGAAAGAAAGAGAAGAGGCCGAGGTAGAGCACTGCATCCCGATCAGGGCATGTTCCCCTTGCCATTTTCCCTTGTGCCCTCCTCCCAAGTCAGCTTCTCCAGTGCTGCTGCCCGCACCGCCTTCTCCTCCGCCTGGAGCTCTGGTATCCTCTTTCCCACGTTGTTGACCTGCTTTCCAAACTAAGTTGGGTCGTAGTACATACCAAAGTACGGGTTCTTGCTAAGGAACTCCTCAAGGGGATCCGCCATCACAAGCCGAGGCCGAGTCTCCCAACCAAGACAAAAGACATTTACCCATTTACACTATACCTACAGCGAGCCCAAATCTGTGCCAAAAAAACTTATGATGTATCTTCACAGCATGTACTCCACCTTGGCGCGCTTTACGAGCTCCCCCCTCGACCGCAGATCGTAGTAAGGCACCTTGCCCATTCGCTCCCGTAACACCTCGCAGAGCTCTTCCAACATAGCCTTTGCCAAAAGTTTCTTCTCCAGCATGATGAACAACATTTTCCCTCAAAATGGATCACTTAAGTGAGTAGTACTTCAATCATTATGGGACCATCCCTCTTATAGTAAAAATGACCCTCGGAAATGAAAACTGTAATTTAGTTCACACCTAATTACACACCAAAAACAAAGACTCAGATACATTAATCCCCGCATTAACACCACCTCAATAATGTGTGCGTCGACTTTTTGGCTTCTCAGTCAATTGACTATGACAAATCAACTGATACACCTATCAAGTCAGGTCACCAGCTCGATTGACACACCTATGCATAGCCTGACCGACCGAGGTAGTAAACACCCATGTTAGCTCGTCTGCCCGTCCTATCTACATCACTATAGCAAAAAAATAATGCCTCACTAAGGTTCAGCTTGATCAGTCGTAGCTCGAATACTGATGTTCACTGTATGACCTCCATTGGGTCAAAACCGGACTCCGTCCGATATCAGCTCTGGAGATGTCGTCGTAAGACACTCTGCTCAAAATTTGGACACCGTCCAATGCAAATGTTGAGCGTCGTCGAAAGATACTTTGTTAAAAGCCAGACCCTGTCCGCATCCAACAGATGTTGTCAAAAGACACTCATTTCTCAGATAACGTCCGAATTGAAGGATAGACGTCGTCCGAAGTACACTCTATCCATAAAACGCAATGTGGGCTTCCCATACGCGAAACAACCTAAAGGAACGGACTTAATCCTTTGAAATCAACGGATTATGTGGACACTTGTCCGCAAATCTGACGATATAGAGATTGGACCTCATCCATCCCATCAAACCCGTGTCCGCGACGGCGAGCTCCTAATAATTATAAAACATGGGTCGGACCTTGATACAAGCCTTGATTCAAGGATATATGCGTGTGGGCTGTTTGTAGAAGATTAGGTGAGAAACTCAACCTTAGGCTTCTGGATGGGGGTTTTCTGGATGGTATTCGATGGAGGGGTGAAGTGAACCACACGAGGGGTGATGAACCTCGTGATAAATCACAAACTTAGAGCTAGGAGGGCTGGTCTCAACTAGGTTCTAAGCGCACAAGATTCTTAGAGAGAAAACTTGTTGGAAAAAGTTCTACTTTATTAATATCAAAAGGTTGTCGAACTACAATGCTGGAAGGAGCCTTATTAATATGCTCGACAGCTTGACCTTCTAGGGTCGACACAAATAAAGAAAAAGGAAAGTTTACAAAAGTGCACAAAAGGAAAAGATACAAAGTGCATAACCGAAAAAGGACCTATTCCTAAAATGTTCTTGACTCAAAAATGTAAAGCAACTAGATCCTACCCTGCAAAACAGAAAGAGGCATATATTCGAATGTAAACTTACCTTAACTCATCTCACGGCCAAGAAATGGAAGGTGGCCGTCCTTGTGGCATGCACGCGCCTTGCTCCTAGTCTTCGACTTGGAGTAGGGTTAAAAACCTTTGGGCCTTGACCTCTCTTGCCACTAAAGCCCAAGTCTCTGATGTCCCTTGTGTTGTTGAGAAGCTATTGGACTCTTCCTTGTACTTTTGGCCCATTGTCCTTAGTCGATCTTCCTCTAGAAGCTTGTCGACCCATAGGCTGAATTTGTGGAAGAGTGCCCTTGATCTGCTTCTTGTCATTGCTCCTTGAGGTACCACTGGTGTAAAGACTTCCTCTAAGTGCATGTCCTGGAGCTGGTAGCTCATTTGGTCCGAGTCCTCTTGTGTAGAAGTGGAAGTGCGCGTGTACTCGGCTGGATCGCCTGTACCGGCTGGACTGTGCGCCGTACTGGCCGGAATGACTTCAGGACCGGCCAAGTTGATCCCGGAGTCGGCGGTGTCATCAGGGGAACCGGCGGTGTCATTCACGTCCCCACCAAGTGTGCCGGAAGCTTGGGCCTCTCCGCCGGCGATGTTGACCGGTCTGGTCCTATAGGTCGAGGGTCCGGCGGTACTGTCTGGTCCGGCAGGCACGCCAGATGTTCCTGCTGTCTCGGGCAAGCTTCCTGGTCGGCCAGTCTGGTCTCCTGGCTGGATGTACGACCTGATGTCCTCATCATTCCCTCCCTCTTCAGTAGGTTTTGTCCTCAAAACTGGTTCATCTGCATGGAAAGGGGCCAAGTCAGTAACATTAAATGTATTGGACACATTAAACTCACCTGGAAGCTCGATCCGGTAGGCGTTGTTGTTGATCCTCTCGAGTACTCTGAATGGTCCATCTCCTCTTGGTGCTAGCTTGGAACTCCTTAGGTTTGGGAACCTCTCCTGCCGTAGGTGTAGCCACACCCAATCGCCTGGTTGAAATATCACCTCCCTTCTTCCCTTGTTGGCATGAGTCACGTACTGTCCGGTCCTCTTCTCCAAGTTTTCTGCTACCTTCTGGTGTAACCTCCTTATGAACTCTGCTTTGGATGCTCCGTTGAGGTTGGTCATCTCAGCTGGTGGCAGTGGTGTTTGCTCCAATGGGGTGAGAGGGTTGAAGCCGTATACCACTTCAAATGGTGTCTTCTTGGTTGCTGAGTGCATGGCTCGGTTGTAAGCGGAATCTATGAATGGCAGGCACTCCACCCAAGTCTTTAGGTTCTTCCCTAGTGTAGTTCTGAGAAGAGTTGATAGTGTCCTGTTGACAACTTCAGTTTGGCCATCGGTTTGAGGATGGCAGGTGGTAGAGAAGAGTAGCTTCGTGCCTAGCTTTCTCCAAAGGGTCCTCCAGAAATGGCTAAGGAACTTGGTGTCCCTGTCTGATACGATGGTCCTTGGCACTCCATGAAGCCGTACTATCTCCCTGAAGAACAGCTCAGTTGTTTGTGTGGCATCATTGACATTGGCACATGGGATGAAGTGTGCTATCTTGGAGAATCTGTCCACCACTACAAAGATTGAATCTTTGTGGTTGATCTTGGGCAGACCTAGAACAAAGTCCATCGAGATGTCCACCCATGGATGTGTTGGTATGGGCAGTGGGAGATACAACCCGTGAGGTTGCACTCGGGACTTTGCCTTCTTGCAAGTAATGCACCTTGCACAATGTGCTTCTACTGTCCTCTTGATGTGTGGCCAGTAGAAGTGCTCCTTGACCACTGCTAGAGTCTTGTCGACACCAAAGTGGCCCATGAGTCCTCCTCCATGAGCTTCTCGGATGATAAGCTCCCTTAGTGATCCCTGTGGTATGCACAGCTTTCTTTCTCGGAACAAAAATCCCTCATGGATGTTGAATTTGCCATGACTCCCTGTGCTACACTCCTTGTAGCTCTCAGCAAGGTCAGGATCATCCTTGTATAGATCCTTG
The DNA here is from genome assembly GCA_018901935.1 of Pugionium cornutum. Taxonomy (NCBI): domain Eukaryota; kingdom Viridiplantae; phylum Streptophyta; class Magnoliopsida; order Brassicales; family Brassicaceae; genus Pugionium; species Pugionium cornutum. The sequence goes on from CM032155.1 coordinate 15,514,326, forward strand.
ATGTGCTCGAATCCTAGGACCTTTGCCTCCATGGTTGATATCAAGGCAAACCTCCTTGATAGTGCATCTGCTACCACATTATCTTTGCCCTTCTTGTACTCGATGATGTACGGGAAGGTCTCTATGAACTCCATCCACCTGGCATGTCTCCTCTTGAGATTGGTTTGCCCTCTGAGGTGTTTGAGAGTCTCGTGATCAGTGTGGATCACAAACTTCTTGGACAGCAAGTAATGCTGCCAAGTCTCCAATGCTCGGACAAGGGCATAGAGCTCCTTGTCATAAGTTGGGTAGTTCAGTGAGGCACCACCTAGCCTCTCACTGAAGTATGCCACTGGCCTCCCTCCTTGGGTTAGCACTGCTCCTATGCCTATTCCAGAGGCATCACACTCCACTTCAAACGTCTTGTTGAAGTCGGGAAGGACTAACACTAGTGCGTGTGTAAGGCTGTCTTTCAATGCCTTGAATGCCTTCTCCTGAGCTTCTCCCCAGCTGAATCCCACGTTCTTCTTCACTACTGCCGTCAGTGGTGAGGCAATACTGCTGAAGTTGGGCACGAATCTCCTATAGAAGCTGGCCAGTCCGTTGAAGCTCCTCACTTGGCTGATGTTTCCTGGTGTTGGCCATTCTTGTATGGCTCGAATCTTCTCTTCATCAACCTGTAGGCCCTGTGAACTCACAACAAAACCTAAAAAGACAAGCTTATCAGTACAAAAGGTGCACTTCTTGAGATTGGCATAAAGCTCTTCTTGTCGAAGGGTTTTAAGTACCATCTCAAGATGTGTGAGGTGTTCCCGTAGGCACTTACTATAAACCAAAATTTCATCAAATTAAACTACTACGAACTTACTGATGTACGCCCTAAGAACTTGGTTCATAAGGCGCATGAAGATGCTTGGGGTATTAGTCAAGCCAAATGGCATGACTGTCCACTCGTAAAGCCCTTGCTTTGTCTTGAAAGCAGTCTTCCACTCATCACCATCCTTCATTCTTACCTGGTGGTATCCACTTTTGAGGTCTATCTTGGAGAAGACCGTGGCTCCACTTAGATCATCTAGCATGTCATCCAGTCGTGGTATTGGATGCCTACACTTGACTGTGATGTTGTTGATTGCTCGGCAGTCCACGCACATGCGCCAAGTCCCATCCTTCTTGGGCACTAGTAGCACTGGTACAGCACATGGACTGAGGCTCTCTCGAACATATCCCTTCTCCAGGAGCTCCTTGACTTGCTTCTCAAGCTCCTTGGACTCCTCTGGACTCATCCCGTAGGCTGGCCGGTTGGGCAGGGCTGCTCCGGGCACTAGATCAATCTGGTGTTCTATGCCACGTAAAGGAGGCAAGCCTGCTGGTATCTCCTTTGGAAATACATCCTGGAATTTGTTGAGGAGAATTGCTACTTCAGGAGGTAGCTCTATCTGTCCCTGTTCTATACTCAACACTTCCTTGAAAACCATTAGTAACATTAAATCCTTCGAGGCTAAAGCTCTCCGGACATGACTTGGTTGAATACGAAAGTTAGACTTGACAAGTTTCTTTTCCTTACTCATTTGGAGTTGTAGCTCATGTACTTGGGCAGGTGTAAGAGGAGCTAGGCTGACCTTTCTCTTGTCATGCACGAAGGTGTAGAGATTGGTTCTGCCATCATGCTTGGTCTCTTTGTCAAACTGCCATGGTCTTCCTAGTAGAAGATGGCCAGCTTGCATGGGCACCATGTCGCACACGACTTGGTCTTGATACTTGCCCACACTGAATGGCACAGTGACTTGCTCATGAATCTTGAGCTCCACTTTGTCATCGAGCCATCTCAGTCTATATGGTCGAGGATGCCGTGTCCTCTCTAGACCTTGCTTATCAACCATATACGCACTAGCAACATTAGTGCAAGAACCACCATCTATGATGAGGTTACATACCTTTCCCTTGATGGTGCAACGGCTGTGGAAGATGTTCTCCCTTTGGATGGTCTCTGAAGGATCCACCATTGCACTGAGGATACGTCTAGTGATCAGCACTTCCCCACATCAGGGTACTCAATGTCACCATATTCTCCTTCTGGTTCATAGTCCTCTTCATCTTGGGACTCATATTCTCCTGCCTCCGTAATCAGCATGACTCGGTTGTTTGGGCACTCCCTTGAGATGTGTCCACGTCCCCTGCACTTGAAACAAGTTATGTCACATGATCTTTGAGGGTTAGAAGACTTACCAGGCTCTCTCTGGTCACGGGTGGGTTCAGGAGGCTTGCACTTGAACCTTGACTCGATCTCTACGCTTTTGCCTTTGTCTATGGTCTTAGGCATGTTGCTTGGTGCCCAAGGTGTCTTAGGCTTGCTGCGGATGTCTTGGCTCTTACGTTTGATGTGCTGCTCAGCTTGTACAGATAGGTGGAACAAGTCTTTGAAGTCGTTGTAGATTTTCCTTTCCACCTTGCAGCTGATCCTTTCTTGGAGTCCATCCAAGAATTGTGCCATCAATGCTTCTTCATCATCATTGAGCTCCAATCTGTTCCTTAACTTCTCGAACTCTTCATAGTACTCCTCTACTGATCTGGTACCCTGCTTAAGAGTACGAAAACGACGTTGCAAATCTCTATGAAAGTAAGGTGGAACAAACCTTTATCGCATGAGGTCTTTCATGTCGACCCATGAGTATACGGGTCTCATTCTCTTCCTCCTTCTGTCAGATACCTCACGATCCCACCAGATGAGGGCATTGTCCGTGAGTTGTGCTACTGCCATTGAGACTCTCCTAGGTCCTGGTTGGTTGTAGTGATCAAAGATATGATCCATTCGCTTCTTCCAATCTAGGTAAGCCTCGGGGTCTACTTTTCCTGCAAAACTTGGAGGAGTTAGTTTAATATCAGGATGAGTTACCTGGTTGTAGGTGTGTTCATCTCCATCCTCATGACGTCTAGGAGGCATTCTTGGTCTCTGGTGCAGACCATATGGCTCAAAGCCATCATCTTCTGCCTCTGGTTGCCGTGGAGGTCCTCTCGGCCTATGGTGATAGTTATGAGGTTGCGTGTCCTCATCTTCTTCTGGCTGGGGTTCCTCCTGTTCGTGCCGTGTCCTAAGGTACTCAGGACCCTCAGGACGGTCTTGATCAGCTCTCACGTGCCTTATGGCCTGGAATCTTACTGGTCTTTCCACGCGCTCCAACCTCTCGCCTATGGAAGCGAGTTGTGTTTGGAGTGTGGTGAACATGGCCATCATGGCTTCGGCTGCGTCTCTATTCTCTTCTCCCATGGTGTGCTACAAAGAAAGAAGACAATTAGGGTGCTCCTAAATTATTAGGAGGGTTTTCTTTTTATAAGGGTTTGAAAAAAATGCAAAAAGGAAAAATCCTAAGGAAAGGAAATTCGACTACAAGAGAAAAAGGAAACTTCCTAGACAACTTGTGCTAGCTGTCCAATTTCGAAATATCTTGGGTATTTTCCTATTCTCTTTTCTTTCCTTTTTCTTTTCTTTTCTTTTTCTTTTTAATTTAACTTAAAATTAATGGAAATAGGAATTAAACAAAAAGGAAAACGTGATTGACAATGCAAAAGTGAACCTAAACCCTAGTGATACACGTAGGAGGCTAGATGCACTCGGTTTGGAGTTTGATGTTGTTTTTTGATTTTTTTTCTTGAATGCGACTTAAACTAATGCAAGAACTAAAAACAATACAAGCAAAAGGATAGAAACAACCTGGTTTAGGAGCTTTAAGCTCTGATACCAAATTGATACAAGCCTTGATTCAAGGATATATGCGTGTGGGCTGTTTGTAGAAGATTAGGTGAGAAACTCAACCTTAGGCTTCTGGATGGGGGTTTTCTGGATGGTATTCGATGGAGGGGTGAAGTGAACCACACGAGGGGTGATGAACCTCGTGATATCACAAACTTAGAGCTAGGAGGGCTGGTCTCAACTAGGTTCTAAGCGCACAAGATTCTTAGAGAGAAAACTTGTTGGAAAAAGTTCTACTTTATTAATATCAAAAAGGTTGTCGAACTACAATGCTGGAATGAGCCTTATTAATATGCTCGACAGCTTGACCTTCTAGGGTCGACTCAAACAAATAAAAGGAAAGTTTACAAAAGTGCACAAAAGGAAAAGATACAAAATGCATAACCGAAAAAGGACCTATTCCTAAAATGTTTTTTACTCAAAATATGTAAAGCAACTAGATCCTACCCTGCAAAACAGAAAGAGGCATATATTCGAATGTAAACTTACCTTAACTCACCTCACGGCCAAGAAATGGAAGGTGGCCGTCTTTGTGGCATGCACGCGCCTTGCTCCTAGTCTTCGACTTGGAGTAGGGTTAAAAACCTTTGGGCCTTGACCTCTCTTGCCACTAAAGCCCAAGTCTCTGATGTCCCTTGTGTTGTTGAGAAGCTAGTGGACTCTTCCTTGTACTTTTGGCCCATTGTCCTTAGTCGATCTTCCTCTAGAAGCTGGTCGACCCATAGGCTGAATTTGTGGAAGAGTGCCCTTGATCTGCTTCTTGTCATTGCTCCTTGAGGTACCACTGGTGTAGAGACTTCCTCTAAGTGCATGTCCTGGAGCTGGTAGCTCATTTGGTCCGAGTCCTCTTGTGTAGAAGTGGAAGTGCGCGTGTACTCGGCTGGATCGGCTGTACCGGCTGGATTGTGCGCGGTACTGGCCGGAATGACTTCAGGACCGGCCAAGTTGATCCCGGAGTCGGCGGTGTCATCAAGGGGACCAGCGGTGTCATCCACGTCCCCACCAAGTGTGCCGGAAGCTTGGGCCTCTCCGCCGGCAATGTTGACCGGTCTGGTCCTATAGGTCGAGGGTCCGGCGGTACTGTCTGGTCCGGCAGGCGTGCCAGATGGTCCTGCTGTCTCGGGCAAGCTTCCTGGTCGGCCAGTCTGGTCTCCTGGCTGGATGTACGACCTGATGTCCTCATCAGACCTCGTCCAATAACCAAGCAGATACTTAATGAAAGAAATTATATAAAAAGTTGGATTGAAAAATGGGCCTTCGAGGGCACACCAATAATTAAAAAAAAGGAAAGCAACAACAAAAAAGTAAAAGCTAAATCCTATCTACTGCCCCTCATCAGCCCCAAAAGGGTCCTGCCTCAGCTGCTCTGTAACGTTTGCGGTCACCACGTCAGCATTGGTCCCATGCTGCCCTAGCGACCCGTCGACGAGGGAGGGTGAGATCTCTAGATTTGTCGCGCTACTTCATGACTGAATTAAGGAGATTGGTAGGGACATCGATCTCTCTCTCAACTAGATACTCAAAGGCAAAAACAGTACACTCGCACTGGTTTTTTTTTAGGATAATGGCATCCAGCCTCTTTGCTCATCCACGCACCGTTTGATTTTGACAAGACGAGCTGCAAACCGAGCCACTATCGCCTGCTTCGTCACCGCACCTTCTTCTAAGGCTCTCGCCACCACGTCATCACGACTCTTCTGGAGTCGGGCCGACTCAGAAAAAATCGGCCCTCCACCTTGCTTCACTACTCATCAGAAGCTAGGAGAGCCTGCCAAACCCTATCGAGGTCACCGCAAAGACGGTCTCTGTCTTTGGCAGATACCCAAAGTTCAGCCTTCAGCCCCGCCATGGCATGCGTGTGCTTAATGGCAATATTGTCGAGCTTAATCGACAGTCTGGTTGCTTTACGTTCCACGACAGCAATAATGGATTTAGCCAGCTCGGCCTTACAACCTCGGCGGCTCTCTTACATCGCCTCTCATAACCGCCGACCATCCAGTTAGTAGAATCGATAAGCTACAAAGATACGATTACAACACAACAAACACTAAGTATAACCAAGGCAATAACGGCAAACAACTAACTTGCGCCATGTGCTTTGCCCAGTCGACGTAGGCATCCGAACCGACCATCTTGTCGACTCGGAGGATAGAGGGATTCAAGGATGCGTTCGGTAGGAGGTTGGCGCAAGAGTTCTGATCATGGGTAATCGGCTGCCCTAACACATAAGAATAGGAGATACTAAACCAATCGTGTGTCTCTTCGGACACTTTTTTCTTAGAGCCTCCTGAAGGAGGTGCAGTCGAGCTAGAAAGGACGGGGGCGGTAGCAGCCGACGGAAACCCATCAGGATCTGCAACAAGCAATAGTAGGGCCTTAGTGGCAGGTGGGTCACTTGGAGGACCAGCGATGATCTCAGGAGAATCGGCCGCTGCAGGATCGGCCACCTGGACCACAGAGGGAGCAGCGCGAGTCTTGTCCGAATCATGAGCCATTATGACTTCCTATGACAGAGGGACGGGTGTAGTAGAAGAGACGAAAAACCTCGACCTCGCCCAGAAGTCGACCTGCCCGTCCTCTGGTTCTAGAAAATGACCCTTCGTGAGTAGTCGATGTGGACGCCGATCTCTCAAGGGGAGCCAGAACCCCCGGAGATTGCGGAACTCTTCTTGCAAGTCTCACCATCTCTCCTGCGTAGTATGGAAAGTCAACCAGGAAAATAAACAAAAGATTCTAATTGATGAGCTCAAAACCCGTTACCTTCTTTGTTTCAGACTAAGCTTCGTCGGATGCGCTGCTCGCTGATGTCAGGCCACTTTCGTTTGTCTAGAAAACTAATCTTCTCAACCTCCAAAAAGAAATTCAAAGGCAATGGACGACCTACTAGATGACACCCTGCAAAAGAAAAGAAATAAGATAGAAGAGTGAAAACAGAAGCACTCCGAAGCCCGAACTCAGATATGGCTGACATTTACCAATAGATTCATTCCAGGAAGAGAAGATTTCTCTGTCGAAGTTGTCGATCGAGTCAGGGGAAGCGCGAACGAAGAAATACTTTGCTTACCAAGCATGGATTTTTCTTGGCACGCCGGAGATGATCTGGAATTGCCGCTTTATAGAGATGTAGAAGACATTGGGATTCATCTTCATCTCTTTAATCGAGGTCAGCTCCTCGAACTTATCACAGTCAACGTTCACGCCGCACACAGCCCCAAGGACCGGAAGCGCAAACATGTTTTGTATCGCCGCCGAAGAGAGCTAGGTGAACGCATCCTTCGCAGAGCACAATATTCCAGCAGCGGACAGGGAAGTGGGAACCAGAGGTGACTGTGGCTAATAAAGGATTAATACAGACATATGAACCCCTCCTGCGGCGACCATGGCCGCTATCCTGGTTCCGGACTCCGAGCTTCAACCTTCCTTAGCATCTTGCAAACGTTTGCTGAGGATTGGATCATCCAAACTGTGGAGATCGCATCAGGGAGGTTCTGCAGATTCCCCGAGATGGATTAGGAGGACGAGCCGATCATCCGAATCGGATTAGCCACCACTGCACTACCAACCTCCCTATGTCCTTTACCAGAGGAGTGGAGATCGACAAGTCGGAGGAGCGGAGTGACTCGTGGCTGTTGGGAATCGACGAGCTATCGCTACCTGATATACTCATCTCAGAACCAGACAACGATCTAGAACTAACGCCGGACACTGACGAGCTTGTTCGAAATAAGGAGAGCTAAAATTACGGAAAGAAGGCAAGGAGCAAAAAAATACCTTTCGAACAGAAGAATGAGGCGACGACAGAATACAATGAGCTTTAATAGGCTCAATAGTGGCGGTTCCCAAGGCAACACCATCATTACCACTACGCCGCTTCAGTTACCCACTCCAGCATGACTTCCGGTAATCTCGGACCATTCCGAGCGGTTGCGTGGCCTGGCTGATCAAAAAGTGGGCCCACACCAAGGCAGGCCAAAAATGGTATGACGGCCCAAAGGTAGGACCCTGCTAATGACACCAAAGGAAGAGAACGGCGTTCTTCTCTTCAAAAATCTCAGCATTGGCCTAACTCATTCGATGGATTCGACGAGTCCGCAACACTTATCGGCTCGCCGAACTAGGAGGAGGGGCCTACTACTGGAGGTGGGCTTCGCCTCCCAAAACATGGAGCTCAGCCCAAGAGGAAATAAGCACAACAATTTTGAGGCCGATTCGGAGAAGGATATCCTACCCATTTTCTAGGAGCCAAAGAAATCTTCCAAGATATCTGATTTCTCCGGATATCAAGAGCGGCGATGACCTTTTTGAGAAGGAGCATTAATGAGTATTAATAAGCATTAATGATGAAGATCTTCAGGATTTAGAGAACTGAGAGTATAAAAGACATAGAAAAACTAGTAGCTCAGAGGGATTACTATTGAATAGTTTGTCCAAACTTTTGTAACGCCGAGCTGATTCATACAATACATTCTTTTTCTTCTACTTTCTTAATCTTTATCTCTGAGTTGAAATGCTTAAGTTCTTACCAAAGTACCTAAGTTTCAACATAGAGAAACCTTGAGGATTAATCGTATATGCCTTGGAAAGTCAAGCTAACTACAAGTTGTTAGAGGAGATGGTTAGAGGTGATATTGAGGATGTTAAGGATGAGTTAGAAGCTGCATATCACGACAAAGATTCGGCAACAAAGGATCTCGTGGATGTTGAATCGAAGCTCTCCACTTTATATTTATCGCGTCTCAAGATTCTTCTTCTTAGCTCTCGTGACATCCTTCTTGTTGATGGGCACACCGCCTATCGATTAAGGTTTTCCTCTCGATGAATTCGGCTTTAACTTGAATTTAATTATTGTGGATTTGCAGACCTTCCCCCAGTGTTGGTGTTACTAATGATCCCGAGCTGAACGAGTTGGCTTAAAAATTACTGTTCTTATTCAAATTTCTTTGTTATTTTGAACTTGGCCATTTATGATATCCTTTTCTCTGTTTACTTTTTGGCGTTTTGTTTTGAGGTGTGGAGTGACTGTTTTGTCATTGATATTCGCTTTGACTTTAAACTTGGTTTTGCTACGATTTTCATTAATATTTATTCAGGTTGCAATCTTAAATGAAATGTTAAGCTTGTTTGTTCAACATTTATTAATCAAGTTAATTGTCTCTGAATATTAACGTGAAACATTAGTCATGTTCGTTTGTTAGTCACGGTTCCCTGCGGTTGCAGCTGCGGTAGTTTGTTGTTCATTTCGCTGTTGTAGCCATTTACGGTCAATCGCAGCGGTTAGCCATTGCATCCTCCCTCACAATTTTTTGACGGCTGATTAAAATAGCGGTATGACTAAAAATCTATGGTCAACAGCAAACGTCAGCGATAGACAAACGAAAAACATATGTCGCAGCTGCAGTATTGACCATAGCCGCACCCGCCGGTGGCAAGCAAACAAACAAGAGTATTAACTTTTTGTTTTAGGTAATTCCCTTGTGTTTCATAACATAGTTCTTCTCTTCTCTTTTGAATAATGGTAATCAAATTAGACGCTAATTTTGTAGACCTCACTTTTACTACCCAAAATTTAACGTGGATAACAGAATTTAAATTATAGTCATTAATAAGAAAAAAACTATTCAACAAATAATTTCTTTGAATGGAGCGTGTTCCATGAATGTTGTACTCTGATTCCATCAAGGGATTCTAACTCATAAACCCACTATTTGACCATTTTGGTTATTTTGTAAGGATTGTTAAATGGGTTGTTGTCCGGGAGGATGCGAGCGATGCAAACGAGCTAGTTGTCGTATTTTCTTGTGGCAGGATTTTTGTTAGTCTGTACCTCTCAAGTTTACTAGCGAGCTCCTGAACGAGTTTGAGATATGCATTCATCCTTTCGTTTTTTGGTTTGTAGTTGCCGTTAAATTGGTTGGTGACGAGTTTAAATTCGCAAAAGGCATGGGTTTATTGGGCGCTGATCTCGATTGCAGTCTTAGCCGGCTATTTGAGCTTCATATTACGCTTCGTTATTTGAAGCTTAGAACACGAGGTGGGAATTGTTCAAGCACCTCCTCGGTAGGTAATTTAGGCTGTAAAGGGTGTTCTGTGAGTTTCCTCGAAGATGCGCTTGATTTCCGGGGCTGAGTGGATTGCATGGCATACCTTCCATCCGATGTCTTGTAGTTTCATCTTTAGTGCCTCGAGATCATTGTTGTTGGCATAATTTCCTTGGAGAGTTTTCTGTGGTCTAACTCCTTCCTGAACATCTGGGTCGTGCTCGTGGTCGTCGGTTAGGTCGTTGAAGAGATTACGATATAAAAATTGAATTTCACCGAGACGAGCTTGATAAGCTGGTTAAGCGCTAAAAATCTCCTCGAGACATTGATTTGTTCCCGTAACCGCGACGTCTTGAGGGTCTAAATGGTTGAGTATATAATGGAGAAGGGATTCGACCCTAGTATATCCACCGGCTGGGGTGGATTGCTCAGGATGGGATGTTTGTCTCGATCTCCTGCATTGGTTTGAGGTTTCATCTCTATCATATGAGAGAGAGATATATATATGAGAATCATTTCTCTCTTTTAGTTCTTTTCATCTTTTCATCCTACCTTTTCACAAATGATCTTAGGTTTTTGCTCTTCTTAAAAATTTGGAGGAAATAGACTTAAACATCTAGAGCTATCATTTCCAAATTTTCCAAACCGATTCTCATGTTTTCTTTATGCACAATTCCCAAACATTCTATTTTTGACTTTATCTCATTCATTTTTTCACTCATTTCTTTTCAACTCGCAACCCAAACAACCTAAGCTACCCAACCCAAATCCTATCCTATTCTAGGCTAGTGATATGAAAGCTAGCATACACACGAAGTCCTAACCTTATTGTTCTCAAAACTCAACATATTTTTCAAAGTAAATATTCACGAAAAAGGCCTCACAAAATCAATCACACACAAGAGTAAAGTTGGCTTCAAGGAAAGGTTTGGTTTGGGGAGTGAAATAACTGTGCCAAGGAGGGAATTTGACCATTCAGCTTAGAAAAAGAAGGCAAAAGGATGAAAGAAAACCCGAATGTGTATATGGATAACCATAGAAAATTTTCTAGAAAAGATGCAAAACAACATAGTTTCAAGTTCAATTGAAGTTCAAGTTCATGGAGTTAGGTTCAAATCATACACATTTCAGGACAATAGAATGATCTACCAATTTGGTTGTGGCATAATGTGAAATTTTCAAAAGTTTTGAAATGGTGCAAGCATCTTAGTACGTTTAGAAAAGGTTACAATCCTAGATATAATTGCAACTTTACAAGGTAGTCAAATCATTGGTCCATTTAAGAACGAAATGAAATCTTTCTAGACTCAATCTTTATCCCATGAAATAAAAAATACAACTAAATGGATTTATTTTTTTGAAATTTTTTAATTTTTGTGTTTTTCAAATGCATAAGTATATGTTCAATGCAGATAATGCAAATGAGAAGAGATGCAAATGCGAGTGATCGATACCTCTTTATTGGTGAGAATGGGCCACAGAAAGTAAAGTGCACATTCTTGGATGTGCAATCGCACAACTTCCAGGAGGTTGGCCAATTTTGCCATCTTTTGCGATTGGCCATCAAGATCAGCCAACTGGCCAATCACACAACTTCTAAGAGAGGCGCCTATTTCCTCCTTCCCACACAATCGGCCAACGGCATCAGCTAATGGGAAAATTGTAGAGGTTTTAGTGTTACTTGCTTTGCCTTGGCTTCTCCTTTTTCCTCTTGTTTGTACCTTGAGATTTGAGGTTGAAGTGTGGATCACTTGGCCGCGACCTTAGCTTCGATCTGTC